>JAVDBV010086708.1:4897-24058 GCA_032619315.1 Piper longum | reverse complement strand
CCCCCCCCCCCCCCCCCCCCCCCCCCCCCCCCCCCCCCCCCCCCCCCCCCCCCCCCCCCCCCGATAAACAGAAACTAGATTCAACAATAGCAAACACCTAAAATGCAATTTTTTGGACATTCCAAATTGTAAAAACCTGAGTTGAAACATCATCACATTTTGATATTGCAAAGACTTATCTTTGATACAGGTAACCTATTCCATACAGTACCAGGAGATATTCATGAAATTGTTATTCGGCTTTTTGATCCACATTGCCTTCGGTAAGAAAGTTTTTCTATAGACGTTAATGTAAGAGACTGAACAATGAACACGTACAATACCTTAATTATTCCAAAGTCAAGTATAATATGTATAATATCGATCCGCCGACGGTTGGAATAAAATATTTCTGGCCCTTTATAATAACAATGCATCTGCAGGTACAATAAGATGATGACAAAGCTCATCACTCAAAGTATTGTAAATTTCTAATATTGCACCAAATTACCGTAGATACATCAGTAGCAACATCAATGAAGTTGCCCCTACATTGAAGAGAAGAAGTTACGACCGAACTTTTGCTAGGCGAGCACGAATTTCTTCTAGCTCCTCTTCATCATCATCCACACCTTCAGCTATAGGGTCAGCCTGCAAATTAAGGGAGAGGGAGACCAAAACACCAAAATCTCCTTAGTGAGTTTAAAATCAACTTAACTGCTTTCTATGATTCTTGCATTTTTTCAATGGTTGGATAAATGAGTAGCAGTAATTAGGAATAATCACCTCAGCAACATTTGCCCTCTGTGCAGGTTGTTTCATTTTCTCCTTTCTAGCTGCTTCAGGAAGTTGTGCAGCAGTCTCTCCGGCAATATCAGTAAGAACTTTATCAACTTCTTCCTCAATTTCCTCTTCAATATCTTCTGAATCCAAAGCAGTATCAACTGCATCATTCACCATTTCTTCAATTACCCCTGCCTGAAAACACAGCCCGATTCAATAAGCATGTGTTAATAACTTAATGCTATGTATGAGACACCATTCATCAGACTACTTGCATCCAAATCGTACTCTTGAGTCAAGCTATTTTAGGCAGTGCAGTGTTAATAATTTACACAATTAGGGTCCCTAAGAGATGGATACCAATATGGCTCAAGGTCTACAGCCATGGCCAAAAACGGAGTAAATATGTCTTTGGTGTCAACCATAGCCTCCTAGGACTCTATATGCCTAAGTTTATGGATGGCTACTGGCATTTTAAATTGCGATGGCCTCCATGGCAGCAGACTGTGAAACAGTTGTCCTTGACAAACATTAACATGGAAAAGGACAAATGGTCATTGTCACTGGTCATAATTATAACACACAAAAAGGCTACATTAATACAGATATTTTGAAGAAATTAAAAAATTCGTTCCTTTGTCAGCTGCATAGTTGAGGAAAATAACCATATCAGTAAGTTTCAAACAACTGCTATCACAAAGCCTATCATGTACATCAAGAACGTAACAATATGAGGAGATGCAGCTAAATTTTCAAGGCATTAATGGACAATGTACAGGGGCACCAGCATTATAAAAGAAAAAAAGAGCAAGTATAATTTAAATCCTCCAGGTACAAAATTTATTACCTTAGTCATCTCTTTGCTAAATTCTTGCATTGTGGCAGCTACTTCAGGGGCCTTCATGAGATTGTTAACAAGCTTCATGACCTCAGCACTTTTAGATAAATGACCCACTGTTCGAGCAGTTGCTGGAATTTCATAGAAAATTTTTGCTTAATAACATGCAAGTTGCCACATAATAAAAAAATAATAGTTCAAAATTTAATTTCATTTATCCCTCGTCCTCACCCACAACACTTCCCCAATTTCTGCCTCCATCCTCTTCCTCACCCACTTTCTTTCTACTGTCACCCCAGTTTATATGCTCTTAGAAAATTTCATTTTTTTATTCTTCACTACACTTAAAAATTGTCTTTAAAGCTGTGTCAAAATTTTATATGTATGAAGTTTAAGCCACTGAATCTGGTTTGAATTTGAATACGGGCGTGAGCCAATTTTATACTCAAACATTGCCGGTCACAAACTCGGACAAAAAAGAAGGGTTGACATTAAGAAGAGAATATAGCCATCCAAAATGTTGCCATTTGTAATTAAATGGAACAAAAAGATAAAGAAGAAGATGGGTGCAATCAAACAGTGCTACAAAATCCATAGTATTAATTAAAATATAATAGCTGTAAGCTGTTAAGCTATGGAAGGAATGCTGGGGCTCGTGATGATCACGAAGATCATAACATAAATTGAAAGTAGGAAGATAAAATTGCTCCTTAGTGACTGATAGTTCATGAGTTTGAGACATGGAACCTTCAGCATAACAAAGACAACCATCCCTAGACCCATCGAAACAAGGTGCCTTGTCCAATGGGTACACCCAAAAAGTTGCTTATGCAGACTATGTTCAAACTCATTGGAGAATAAACAATTATTCAACAAAGGAAAGAGGTTATATAAGTCCAGAAATCGATTGGAAAAAAAATAGTAAACAAAAATATCCTCCTAACAATTGTAAATAACAATGAACAGTCAATCAATTTACAATTAGTAAATGATTACTTAAGCTAGACCCAAAAACACTACCCTTTGTGCAGTTAAGCTTCCAACATAATCCAGTTCCAACAATACCAGAAAAACACAAACGACTGCAAATTAAAATCCAATACTTCAAATAAAAGTCCCAGTGAAATTGTCATTGGCACGTACCAACACTTTCCCCAAGGTGCATCGAGATTGAATTCAGTTGAGCTTTGTTTTCATAAAGTCGGTTAACTGCCCTCCTTGATCTAACAATCTCCTTTGCAAGTGTCTAGCCATATTCAAACGACTTAATAAAAATCTAAATACAAACTAACTAAAGAATAGCAGTTAACAAGCATTTTATTGTGCTAATGGTAATAAAAAACAACTAGATAACACAGTACAAAAAGGTTGGGGAAAGAAAGAAGCCAATCAAAAGATTGTAATTCATAAGCCACTTGGATTTATGACAACTTAAGTATGTGTGAGTATATACCTACAATCAATTGACACAAGCTATTCAATGCATGCATTTTACAAATGACATAATAAAGAAGTGATGGATAAATCCTCTTTATTGACTCCGATTCCAACCCAGAAAAGAAAAACTATTACTATTCACTCGCTAAACTAGACAATTGCACTCCCTCAAGAATAGCATTCACCTAAAATTCATGATAATTATCTCACTTTGCTAAAGAGAAATAGAAAAATAAATCCACAAGATGCACTTATTCAGAAACAACTATAGATTGTTGAGTATTGCAAGTGCCATATGCAATTTTTTATTGTACATTCTTAACGAACAAAATAGTAATTGTTTGTTCTTTAATAACAAACTGAATAGCAAGTAGTTGCTTTGAAATGCACCATAATCAAATGGAGTTAGTACAGAAAATAGCATTTATAATTTACTGCTTTGCATGTCTATTTACCTTTGCTGAAACCATGTCATTCCTCTTTGCAGCATCCCTAATAGCCTTTTGCACGTTTTTCTCTTCTCTCTGTACATCTGAAGCAATTAAAAAGATGAAAAAAAGCCACACAAAATTAGTTTCTCAAACATTTTGGAACAAAAGATGTAAACCAGTAAAGAGAAAAACAATGAAGACAATTCAGCAATTTTCATATTCTAGGCAGACAATTCAAAACACTAATACGAAAAAAAAAAACAACTTCCAACATATGAAGCAATTAGGCATTGCTAACTCATTATCCAACCATGAAATAAGTTAATTACCCAAACACGTGTCTTTTTCATCCAACAATTTCAAATAATCGAGGTACAAGTTATCCACGGCATCTTATTGTAAACCCTGCTTAATTTTAAATTTTCTATTATCTTTCCATTCTATTAAGGTCTTCTTCAAATCTAAAACACCCATACATGTTTATCCACTTCATCCTATCATATAGTATACCATGCTCAATTCAATGAGTTTGATGTCATTCCTTTCTTTTTGAGTCTTCCTGTAACAACCTGGCCTAAAATGTAACGTAATGGGGGTCTAAGTCATTTCTTTAAAATGTTTAACCAAAGTTAAATAGTCTATTCTACTTATAAACAAGATCTTCTCCCAGTAGGTATTAGATATGGGACTAAATTGAATGATCTCACACTTCCTCAACTCAAAATATATTACATTCAATACATAAACAATACTAATTCTACAACCAAACAATATTAATTCATCCAAACATGTTTATACATTTCATCCTATCTTCAAATTTTACATGTAGCTCCATTCTTATTAGGCCTTACTCTGTAATTCAACTCTAAACCACCCGAACATGTTCTTCCACTTCAACCTATTCCATACCATGCTCAATTTTAAATTTCCTCTTTCCTTCTTTTTTGGGTCTCCATCAACTATAAATCACGGAAACATGTTTATCCACTTTATCCTATTGTATAACAAACTTACTTCTAAAGTTTCGAATGTCTCTCCTTTTACTTTTTCTTTTTGAACCTTCCTCAATTCTAAAATCCCCCAAAACATAGTATATCATGCCCCAATCTAAAATTTTCAATGTATTTATATTCTAAATCACCCAATCATGTTCTTCCACTCCTTCTATTCTTATACAATGCTTAACTTTAAATTTTTCAAGTCGATCCTTTCCTTTGATGCTTTCCTCCATTATAATAAAAAAATGCAAACACTCTCCATGAACTGCACGATCGACCCCGGATTCCACACATCATAAATTGAACCACCAAACCAAACAAACGATTGCATCAAACAACCAAACAAAACATAACCCACAAAATCTAACAAAAACCTACTCACAATCAAGCATGTTTCATGTACCACACAATCAATACAGATTCCACACATCATAATTTGAACACCCAAACAAAAAACAATCTCAAAACCAAGCAAAAACCTACTCAAATTCTTCAAAATAAAAAAAAAAGAAGAAGAGACAGACACATTCGTCGTCACCTCGGATTTGACGCTCGATGTTGCGGGATTCCTGCCTCAGCCGCCGCTGCCAATCCCGCAGCTGCTGCTGCGGGTTCGGCTTCGGCTTCAGCAAGCTCTTCACTTTATCCATCCCTCCCACCTATCCCACCAGACCCGACCTCCCAATCGCCGAATCGACGCCAACAACACCACCAAATCCGATCAAAACGCCGACTTTTGATCGGCTTTTTGGATCAAGCAATGTATCGGTCGTGCGAGGAAGACGAAAAGCAACCACCTTTTCTCGGACGTGGTCAGAGTGTCGCGACCAATAAATCGGATTGTCCGCGTCCATGACCGAACCGGTCATCACATATCGTCGACTGATACAAACCGTCCCGACGCTCCATTACCGCCGCAAAACCTTCCCTCCCTAGACCGCCGCCGCCGCCGCCGCCGCCCATCGCCTTGGTGGTGAGTTACTCATCTCATCTCATTTGGTATGTGGCAATTCTGTCCTCTCTTTTGTTTTATGGTCTCATAGTTTTTCCTTTTTTGGGGGTAAAGTGTGGTGACGGCGAATCGACTCTAAACTCCGATATTGTAGATTAAGGACAGTATTTTGTGTGTTTTATATATGGTCGTTTAGGTGAAACATTGAAAATAACAAATACAATCGTGTCGTGATTAACGACTTTGCTTGATATAGTATATTGGTTTTATGCACCAATGAATTATTTAGGTGTATAATTGTTGTCGGGTTGAACTATTTAATCTTTCAAGACTATTTTTTTAAAGAATTATATAGAAGAAAAACATATTTACTCACTTCTCTCAATAACTTAAAAAAAGTGTATCATGCCTGAATCTGATTGGGGTTCTGGTGGTTTATAAAATACCGTTTCTATTCATCCTATTTCATCAGATCCGGGATGTGATATGGTTCCGAATGATGAACCAGATATAGGCAGTTCTAATAAGATTTCATTCTTGAATAAAAATCCTTTTTTTAGATTTATTTCTGAGGAAGAAGCTTGTGTTTGACTCGAATTCGACTTGGCTCGAAATCTATTGAGCTCAGCCCGAACTCGAAAACCAATGTGTCTGAGTTTGAACACCCCTGAACTTGGTTCGAATTGCTTGATTAGCTTCCCTAAGTGTGGATGAAGATGGGGTTTGCCGTTCATTTGCTTGTAGTATGGCAATGTAGTTAGGTTTCTGCATTGAATTATGCATATGCTGTTAGCTGTTGCTCTAGTATAGTTGTTCATAATTCAACTCGATAAAAGTTTGATTTGAAATTTTGAATGGTTAAACTTAAATGAACTGAGCTTGGGCTGTTGTACCTGCTTGACTGCTCAAACCCAGCTAGATATGTTGTATTGAAAATTGTATTTTAGACTTATATTTTGTTCATTTCAAGAAAGCTGGCTAAAATAATGAAAGAGTAGGACATGGTAACATTTTTTAAGTATAGGAATACAAGGTTTTATTGTTGACGAATTTTATTTTATACTCAATAATCTGATAAAGTGAGAGTTTTTAAAATGAATTATATCTGCTTATATGCTAGAGAGGGATCGATAATTCCAAATGGAGCTAGATTGAGCTTGATATCAATCAACTCAAGTACCAACATCTTGGCCCAATTTGAAGACAAAATGGCTGAGCTTGAAGCTAGCAAAACTCGCAAAATTTCTGATTCCTTTGATGATCATCACCAGTGCAGTTTGCTGGTTTTGAATGATTATTGGTTGTGTATTTTGTCGCTGTATACATTGTGTTGGCAATTGGTTGACAAAAATTTTGGCCATGGTTGTGTTATGCTTTAGTTTTGATCTAGGCTTGGTTTGGTGTTGAGTTTTTAGGAGATTTATACAAGTATATATTCTTGACTTAGGTTCATTTCTTTATGTTTAGAGTAGACTTTGATGTGTATATATTTTTTATTATTCATGTGAAAAATATGCACCTTATGGTTTAAACTTTTAGACTATGTCTGTATTTATATTTTTTATATATTCCATTGGTGGATGTGCTATTGTGCTTAATCACAGGTGAAATGTCATGTTGTGCCTTTTCCATTCAGAATAGGTTCTAATTAGAGGAGAATTTATTGGTGGACCGTGGACTATTCTTTTTATCTTGATTTTAGTGCAGCAGAAACACTTAATTAAATCTTTTTGTGTATTTGCATCAGAGGACTTCGATTTCAAAAGTTCAATACCATGAATTTCACCAGCCATGTCAATGTTGATGAAGGTCCTCCCAATGGACCTGAAAAACAACCCTCCAGGTTCCAGTCAGAGTTTAAAACCAACGTGAAGCAAGAGGAACAATTAGAACATCAAAAGCCTGGGCCCTCATCGCTTTTGCAGCCAAAGGCAGAATCTGTTTCAACTGCTCCTTTGGTTCAAAGGAAGGAAGATCCTGCTCCTCTGCCTCCTTACAACCATACTTCTGGAAGGGAAGACAACCAGGAAGCAAGAGCTGAAGCGGAGCCTATGGATATTGGATTGGAAGAGGAGGGTGATTATGTTCTAAGGGAAATTGATGTATACTTTAAACCATCCGTGAGTGACGAATCTGCTCAAGTGAGTTATATTTTTGCTATCTTTTCTTTTGCAAGAGTTGATTTTGTTCATTTTTCATGGTTTATACTTCTTGTTTTGCTTACATAGTCCTTCATTTTTTAAAACCTAATAGGCTTACGTATTCCATCATTTTTTTAACTTGAGAAGATTACTCTAAGACCTTGTGTTTTTCTCATTCTCTTTGACACACATTTTCTCTGAACAGTAATAGTTGTATCTTTGCATCTTTTATTCAATTTCTGATGATGTTTAATGTTTTCTTACCAGTTATATGTGATGCAGTATCCACTAAGACCGTATTGGCGCCCATATGAAGGTTTCCGAGAGGTATGCATTGTATGTTGGAAGTGACTCTTTTTATTCATCTGTTTATTGGGAATGAGGGCAGATACACACTTCTGGATTGTGGTTAAAAATATAGTAAAAGACACCCAAATGTTTGCATGTGCATCATACAAGAAGATGGAGAAAGTCAAGTTTTTGTATGGACATTGCACTGGAATGTGGAGAACTCCTCAAATTTCGTTCATAGGGTTTACTTGAATGAACAATTTTCTTTTTCAATAAGCTAATCTTCTAATGTTATAGAAATGACTTGAATTCCACTGATGCTCATGCATTGCTAGTCCCAAGCCTGAACAAGGGAAGCGGGTGGGTGTTAGGAAGGGTGTCCCAGCCATCATAACTTTGTCATTTGTAATCACATAGATACTATTTCAGGATCCATGTCCACTCACTTTTCTGTTATCATGTGGAATTAGAAGAAGGAGAAGAAGAAATAAGCTGTCTTAGTATCCATGTCCATGACACCTTGTTAGTATCAGGTGGATGTAAAAGAAGAAGAAGAAGAAGAAGAAAGAGATTTGACTTGCAATAAATTTCTTTTCAGGTCAGAGTAAAACCTCAACGGTCTGAAATTGAAGTTGACTTGGAGATTAATGTTTCCGAAGACAATTATGATCCTCAGTCAGAAGATTTGCAATGTGAAAAGCAGGTATTTATGGGGAAGAAGCTGTTGTTTTTGCCTTATTTGGATGTACAATTCAATGTAATATCACTATATTCAAAGAGACTTTTTAATTTATTGTACTCTACTTATGTGGTACCTTCCAATGTTTAAAAGGGAAATTGTCTTGAATTTATTGTTGGGTTGAAACACATGTGATGCTTAATTTTGAAGCCAATGAAATTATTATATCACCCCTTTTTATAATAAAAAAAATGGTAAATAGACTGTCTGAATCTTCTTCTTGCACCATCAAAAACTGTCAATGACATATTTAAACTCATGCTCAGGATGTAACCTTTCAGTAATTTAGGCTACAACTATGATTTTTTAGCTCAACTAGTGCAGGCAAAAAGCTCCATCTGCGTTTGTACAAGTTAAATTCCTTTTTAGATTACTGGTAACTGTGGGATGATGCCACTTGTTGTGAGTGTCATTTTATTTGTTAATTCGTTAACTGTTAGTAAATAGTAATATCCGCCATTTGCTAAATCTATGCCTAATTTCTATTCAATGGAATATTTGTTCAGTTTGGGAATGGAAGTCTTGCACATACCACTGAGGAACATATTCTAGCTTTGTCTATCTTTTGGGGGCATCTTCAAGGTTTTAGCCATAATTTGCATAGGAGCTCAAGCTATTTAGGAGAGCCAGTGTCTACATTTTGAACGTATTTCAAGATCATGCTTGCATTTATTGGTGGTTTCCTTTTCATTGAGAATGAAGTGTTTATAAGAGCAAATTTGTGGGAACAAGAAATAAAAATAATTTTGGTGTTGCTATGGTGAAAGTGTGTTGTATTAATGACATAATGGCAGCAAGCTTCAAACTGTAGATTTTTAGATTTTACCTTAATAATTCTTTGTCTTTTTGTGCTGTTTCAGACTTTGTCATCTAACAGGGCACCTGTGACTGGATATGCTATTGGTCTTCTGAAAAAAAACAAAGTATTGGTTCTTCTTGACATTGTGGTTCATTACTTCAAATTCTGTCATTATTAATTTTAGTTGGGAGTTGAACTTCTTTTATGTTTGTTGGTGCAGTTATTCCTTAATCCAGTCGATTCAGTTGTGCAGCTTCGACCATCAATGGCTTACCTGAATAAAGGCAGTCATCTTGAAAAGAAAAACATTCAAAACCAGGGAACTGCATTTAAGGTGAGCAATACAAGACCACCTAGTTTTGGTTAAGGGTCACACTATTTATTATCCCAGGCTGGGGTCAGGGAAAGTCTACAATGGGTGTCAAAAAAAACCCTCTTTTTTCGTCTCATGACTTCTATGAATTATACAGTATCTAATTTTTATTGTCTTCTGCAGGGAAAGATGAGAACGGATGCTTCTGATAAAGATTTGGATGAGGTATATAATTAATTGAGAAAAGTAACTATGCTACTGTGATACTAAAATGATAATTACCTTCCATTGGACATGGAAATAAACTTGTTCCCTTCGTTCTCTTTTCTCACCTCTAGCAGAAATTTGGACACGGAAATAAACTTCTTCCCTTCTTTCTCTTTTCTCTCCTCTAGCAGAAATTTTTAATAATTGTTATTGTAAACTGCAGTAGTTTGTTTTTACTTAAATCTACTGGCTGATGATAAAAAAATTAGTTCAAAACTATTGAAAGGACAACCAATGGGTCTTTGATTTTTATACCATTATTCTTAGTTCCTACTTGAACAGGTCGTAGGCTAGCAAATCAGTTATATAATCCAATGTCTGGGAAGAGAAAAAGGGTTTCTTGATTTGTGAGAGGTGTAGATACATGCTCTAATTGTCTATCTATAGGGATGGGTTTAGATCGGATATGGATCAGGTACTAACTAAGTCCATATCTGATCAAAATCCAAAAATCAAAACCTGAATCCGATCCAGATCCAAAGATTGCATCCATTTCATTTACCATGTCTATTTCTGATCCAAATATGTCAAGCTGTATTCGATCCGTATCCGACCTAATTGAATAAAATAATATAAATAATACAAATTTTAATATAAAAATAGAGTAAAAAATAATAACTATTATTTTATATATTTAGAATTTAATTTTATAAAATATCATCTATTCGGATCGGATTTAGATTGAATAATTTGGATTGGATTTGGATTGAATCAACCCAAACATGTATCCAATCCAAATATTTTCTAATATATTATATATCCGAAAAGTCCAAACCCAAATCAATCCAAATTAGTTCGGATCATATATAAACGGATCGGTTACGGATTGGATCTATTGATATCCGAGATCCAAGCCCATCCCTATTTGTCTATTTCTTTTCTATTAATGCATGGTTGATCTTTTTGGCAATTGTAAGTTACCTCTTCATGCATGCTATTTGTCCACATATTATTTTATGCTTCCATATTTACCTTTTTTTAGGAATTTTTTTTCCAGGAATTTAGTTATGTTTACTTATTTCATTTAGCTTCTCAACTGCCAAATGGTATATTGGTTTTGCTTGCGTTTGCTTGATTGGTGCTAATATTTGGGGTTTATCGGGTTCAGGCATGGACATCACTTGAATACCATGGTACGGAAAGCACTATTTCAAGTGAGTATCGGCAGAAGATGATGTCTGAGGAGGGTTCAAATATAGAGTTTAATATGAGCCCGTACGCTTTTAATTGTGAAATAGCATTATTCTTAAGTGCAATCCAAAGATTCCTTGACTTTTAATACTTATTTGTTTGATATGAAGGTCTGCTTATCTTAATTCTATGTGTCCTGCAACATCTGCTGACTTGAAAGATAAAGGTCCTTCGAAAAGGTAAGTTGTCTTGATGGCAGAGTTTCAATAATAGATTACGCCTTGTGCCTATTTCCTTACTGTGCAACACAATTGGAGACATTACAAGTCCCCTTTGAATATGTTATGATTAGTGTTTATTTCTAGCTGAAGAAATAATCTTTGCTTTGTAGGATATTGCTTTCTCTGCCTATAGAGGACAGGTTTAAAAGATTGTTTTCTGAGGTCAGTCTTCTTGTCCAGTTCACTGGGGCTATATTTTTATTGTTAAAGCTGATATTATCAATCATGTTCATGTTGTATCCGTGCAAGTAACCTGGATTCCACAAAATGCAGCGAGTTCTTATAATTCGTGAGAACTTTCAATGCATGGGAACTTTTATGAACTATAACTTTTACGAGATTTATTGATTTTGAAACCGATGTGATCTAAGATGATGCAGTTTATGGATGGTTTATTAATTAATTTCATTTGCAGTAGAGATGGGATTTGCAAATGGTGAAAAGAAAAAAAATTATTCTTCAACCTCATAAACAAGTGTTAGTGGTGCATTTTGTTAAAGGCTTAAAGCACATGAGTTAACCCAATTCAAGTAACTCAGGGAACTAAAGATTCTAAACTGTGAGTGTCTTTAAAAGAATCTTTTTATGTAAATAGTGCATTACAACCTTTACTTCATGGTAGAATTTAGTACCCTCAAAACCATGTGCAAACAATAGAAAGATGGAGTGGGGGTTGCTTGGGACTATCAAGAAAAGAGATATCCTGATTCAAGCTACTGACAAATGAGAAAAAGATGGTGAAAGGTGCTTTGGAAGACTGATAGATGATCATCTTCACGTGGAAGCTATGGATCATTGGAAGAAGATGGAGACCATGGCTCTTCACCTTGTAACTCACAGACGAAGAAAAGATTATCAGTTTCAATTCATTGATAATGCTTTCAATTGTACACCAAATGCTTATTTATACCTAAGTCAGCTCCTAGCAATTCTCATTGAGGTTGGAATGACCCTGGGTTTTTGAAGCTTAAAGCTTGAAGCTTGTTAATGCCGTTTCTTTCATTTAAGCATTTTCATCCACTTATTTCATAATTTTGCAGAGGCCCTGGAGAATATGTTGAGTGGAAATTTTAACTTTTTTAAAAAAATTATATTCAACGAGTCTAAGAAGGACCTTTGAACATATAAATCATCACTGCTGGTTAAGGTGTGTAATGTTGACCGCGTAGGACAGTCATAAATAAAAATACTTTGGCTATCTAATCTGCACGATTGCCATTAGACATTTCCCATCATCGTTCTACTATAATTTATTTAAAGATTTGCATCTTCTATCTTATTTAATGCACATGTGAACAATCCCATTCATGAATGATCTTGTTTTTGGTTGCATCTGAGTTTATATGAAATAATCTATACATAACCTATTTTTCCTTTTATATCTGATAGTTTTCTCTCTTTAGGGCCCCCAAGTGCATCGGTTTCAGGCTCTAATGCATCTTGCACCAGCCAGTTCGGAAGAAGATGTTCTTAAGTATCTTAAGGAATTTGCTGTTCTTGTACAAGGGTTATGGGTTGCAAAAAGTTCACTTCTAGGTATTGACAGAATCCAACAATTGGCAAGAGACTATATTTTGTTTTTATTCACTCAGAACCAAATCATCAGCAATAGGAAGCTAAAACAATCGGTTAAAATTCCTTACGAAAATCTAAAAAATGCATTACTGTCCTTGGCCGTGAAAAGAACTGCTTTCGAAGATTGGAAGTTTAAGGAGCCAGCCGATGAACTATTCAAAAAGAAGTACCCGCATGTTTTGAAGGAGCAAGAAAGGGTTTGGTCTGATCATGGAAAACAAATCATGCATCTCGCTCTTAGGGGTGGGAAAATCATGCCTTCTGTGAATTCTGTCAAGCCAGTTTCTTCTGATGTGGCTGTTACAAATAATCGGAGTGGAAAAGAAATTGTAGAAGGAATTCCAGGCTCCAATGTTACGAAGACAATGTCCGAGGAAACTCGTGAAGCACTTCCCAAGGCTTTGGAAAAAATTTTCAATGATTACAAAGTGTGCAGGCAATAAACGGAAACTTCTGCTAAATTGGTATTTTTTATTTTGTCTTCAATCTAATACAGAAAATACTTTATTGTTGGCAGCTTGCAACTGATTTGCCAGACTTTGAGAGACATGGCTGTTTCTAAAGCAAAACTACCAAAGTCGCATTCTAGAGTTGCATTGGCTGCATCACTTGCTGCCTCTGCTCCTCCTTCTGAGCTTCGGGCTGTCGTGCAACAGGTTGCGGTAGAAATACACGGTGTTTATGTTCAAAAACCGCAAGGATCAACAGATTTAGACCTTCTGAGGTCATTGCTGCTTCTTTTCTTTGTCACTTTTCTGTCATATCACTCATACACCAATGACGAAGTTTGTGGGGTTTCAGGCAAGCTATTATTAAGCTCTTCTCTCTTAAGGAACCAAATGCAAAGCTGAAGAAAGCTGACATCTGTGCGGCTGCCAAGATTATACTTGAAAGGGACATTACTACTCCAGAATATAATAAGGTTGGTGTGATTGTGTGTAGGTGCTGTATGATTTTCAATTATGGCTCACATTGGTTGATTTGTTTGTGGCAGGTTATTAACGAATTTTGTGTGTCTAACAAAGGCGGATGGATGTTGAAAAGTGGCGATGGAAGTTCAAAATGATTTCTTTGATAAAGAAGATTATTGACTAATTCATTTCTTTTCCTTTATCAAAAGTCAAATACCCCCGTTGAGTTTTTAAGTAGATTCTGCAGCTTCATCCCGAATGTATCTATGTGCTATGTTTTGCTTTTGTAGCTATAGTCTAATGGTCAAACAATTGAAAATTGGCAAAGGAATTGATTTATAGACAACTATGATTTTTCAACTACTCCGAAGTGCAGTTTTGGCTATAGCAACTGAAAGTTTACTGATCCATGTTGATGAGCTTGATATTTTGTATATTTGTTCTATGAGACGTGTGGTTTAACCGATTATGTCTTTTGGTTTAATCATTGATTAAATGTTGTATATGCTAGACATGCATTAAAATATAATATAATAGCATTCTTCCTCCTTAATTCCGAGCCACTTGTACAATTTTGTTTCAGAATCACTTGTTGAAACTTGGTTGATGTTTGTAAAGTTATTTAGTGATTACGGGTGGGAATGATCAGCACTAATTATGGAGAGAAGCTTACTTTCTTAATATAACGCAGGTAAAATTATTTGGCAAGTTTGCGAGAGGAAGGGCTGCATATTTGATGTATACATGTGTTAGTACATTATCGTTATTGCTGACGCCGTACCTCTTAATTCTTCTTAAATTGAACAAATTTTAATTATCATTTTGTATTATTATTAAGAAGAATTATGTATTAATCAGCTTTTAATATACCGTATTAACAAAAGATTTAAATTGAACAACTTTTGAAAATTTTAATTACTGAATAGAATAACCCAAAATTACTATTTTAATATTTTCTTACTTAATTTCTAAAAAATATCCGCTTTCAGAATTTTTATTATATTTATTGATTTATAAGTATGAGAATTTTACCTAAATGCATTACTTACAAATAAAAGATTACAACTTTTAAGATTTTGATATTTATAGGCATCTGTATTGTGATATGATTATTATTAAAAAAAATTTAACCCTTTGAAGCAAAATAACACATTGGTTCTATTTGCTTAACGTTACCGTGTATTGCATAATATACGTCATTAATGAGAAATTTGGATATCTTATTACCCTATAAATACCATCGTTATAAATACCATCGTTATAGCTAAAGATCAGATTGCAAATGCGGGTGGAAGAGGTGTTAAAGAGTTTGACTCCATGCATCTCCATTACGGAGTTGAGGGCTCATCCGTGGCAGGACTTTCATCTCGTTTTCTCCTACGCCAAAACCCATAAAGGTCTCGTTGTGTGCCCTAAACCTTACTAAGGATGTAAACTTGTTTGTAAAGTTTCGGTTTTGTCGGGGAAGTTTAGCCGCTTGCGTGCAATTTGTATGTGCTCATCCGTGAAATCATCTTCTCATTGATTTTACCTATTTTGCTTCAATATATCCACGCCAAAAATTTATATTGTCCTAGCATATATTCCAACAAAAATTTGAAAAGATACAATTTTGGTAGATGGAGAAAGTTTTGGTTAATATGTAGGAGGAAAAAGAGTAGTCGTGAACAATCTCAGACTCTCAAGCATATAAGATTTTACAATTAATTCTTACGAAAATAAAATCACATAACTTTAGATTAATAACTATTATGTAATGAATTTCGTGTGCATCGTCCTAACTGATCAATATGTTAATCTTTTTAAAAATTTTCATGGAGAAAAAGAAAAAAGAAAAAGAAGAAAAAAAGAAAAATTGAATAAAAAATTCAATTCAACAAAAATTACAAATTAATTCTACAACAATGATAATAACAACAAAATAATAATTAAAATTTGTTCAATCTAAGAAGAATTAAGAGGTACAGTGTCGTATAGAAGACGTTGGCTAAGGAAGAGTTTGCTGGAGGCGTAGCTGCGATCGGCTAAAGATGAATGAGGAGGTGATTGTCACTATCTTGATATGCAATCTTATTATATATAGTCTTTAGTTTAATGTACAACTAATGTGATCAAATAGTTAATATAATAAAGACACGTCTTTATAAATATTTTTGGAAGACGCTTAGAGACGCCCTTAGGCCTTACCATTGATGATGAGGGTCATCAATGGTTAAGCCCATGGGCGTCTGCAGTAGGGTTTCAAAGTCTGGTTGTCTTTAATTATTTCTAAATTTATTAAAAAAATCTAGAAGATTTTCTACAAGAAATAGATGGCTTTATTTTATTATATCGTATGTAGATTAATAAATAAATAATATATATTACAAGCCTTCTTAATCTTCTGATCCACCTAAGAAGTTGGCAATTAGCTACTCATCTAATTCAGCTTTTCAAGAAAAAATGGGTAATAAGATGGTATTTATAACGATCCAAATTTCTTATTTATGACGGATATATCATGCATTACACTGTAACGTTAAGCAAATAGAATCAATGCGTTATTTTGCTTCAAACATTGAAATACATTAGAAGTCAGTAGTTATAAAGGGGATTAAAATTTTCTTAATACTAATCATATCACAATATAGATACCTATAGAAATCAAAATCTCAAAAGTTGCAATCTTTTATGTGTAAATAATGCATGTAGGTAAAATTTTCATACTTATAAATCGATAAATCGAATAAAAATTCTGAAAGTGGATATTTTCTAGAAATTAAGTAAGAAAATATTAAAATAGAAATTTTGGGTTATTCTAGTCAGTAATTAAAATTTTCAAAAACAGTATATAAAATCCAAAATAACAATTAATAAAATTAAAATATGTAATTTCAGTTTTAACACAAAAATTAAATAGGAGTTTCCTAATTATAAATGCAATCAAAACATTAAAAAAATAATTATTTACTTTATAAGTCTAGAAATTAAATTAACATACCTAAATTAATAACTGCTCTAATTATATATAAGTATGGAATTATGAAATCCAAAATTTATCAAAATTCCAAAAATATTAATTTTCAACACATAAATTGATCTTAATTATACTAAAGAAATTAGACAAAAGTTCTAAAAATATTAATCTTTTATAAGTATAAATCAACAACTAATTAAAAAAATAGTCAATAATTTTTTTTCTAATAAATGTATATATATATATATATATAAATAATAATTCTAAAAAATCTTCGTGAACTCTATTCTTTTCTTCTCAACTCTTATTATGTTCCTCGCACCACTGAGCACGAAGAAATCGTCAGCTAATTCCACTCAGAATCGGCCGATTTAAATTGGATCGGACGCGATCCGATCCAAAATGAGCGTTGAATCGAGGTTATAGTTCGTCGCAGGTGCCATGCGCCCCATTGTTATTTCTGAAACGCAAATGTATAATCTTGATTTTCATCCTCTTCTTTTTAAAAAAAAAATATTTGTGATCTCTATTCATTCTTTCTTCTCAACTCTTATCATGTTCCTCAGACCACTGAGCATGAAGAGTAAGAGAGAAGATGATGTTGATGTTATGCTTCCACTAGGCAATCAGACTTCTTCTTTTACGTTAGAATCTGTATGTAGAATTGATTTTTTAACTTCTTATTCTGCCTTTTTCCATAATTCAATGATAGCTAATTCCTAAATGCTTTAATGATATATATACAGAGTCAGACTACCACTATCTTGGAGACTGCTTCTTCGCCTAAGCTACTAAAGAAGAGTGAACAATACGATGGTGATTTGTTCGGTGTGCTGAAATCCATGGAGAGCTCTGATCCAACTTGCCTCACCCGGAAACAAGAGGACGAGAGGATTAGAGCATTGGTTGAAACACCTGCTCTTGATTGGACTGGGTTCGTTACCTACTACTAACATAATCAATATTATCCCAACCAATCTGTGTATAATTTAGTTTAGCTTACTTTTGGTGTTCTTCGTTTCTTCATTCAAAAAAATATAGGATTAAGGCAGCACCACCTTTAAATTCTGGTTGGGTTGGGAGGAGAGACATGCCAAGTCAAACAATGACATATCAAGGCAATTGTTATACATACAATGCTCCTGTTCAATCTGCTTGTAGGGTTTGGAAGACTAGTAGGACACTTCCTTCCTCAGGTAATTCACCATCTTCCAATTTATAATGCTGTAATTCATTATCATCAAGCTTCTCTTTTCACAATTCTTACGTTTAAATCGTTGGCTTTGTTCAGTGTTAGCAAACAAGAAACCTCCTGCAAACTACATATGTTTCAGATGCACTGTGCCAGGTTCCTTTATTTTCATCAATGAATTTCACCATTGCAAATTTAGCAACAGAGCTGCTCATTAAACATTCGTGTTTGCAACAGGGCATTTCATACAGCATTGTCCAACGAATGGTGACCCAAGCTATGACTTCAAAAGGCTCAAACGCCCCAGAGGAGTTCCATTATCTATGTTGGTTCAAGACCAGTGTGGCTCATATGCCTCGGCCAGTGGTGAAGCTGCTGTTATAAGACCCGATGAGTATGTTGTTGAACAGCTGGTTCATTTCTTGTCTTTCAATTGTTTTAATGGAATTGTCTAATTTAACTATATGGTTTGTGTACGGAGTAGAGCCGCTGTTGAAAAGGAAATGGGAGGTGTTCATTCTACAATACCTTCCATAGATATTACTCCAGAACTTCAATGCCCAATCTGCCATGAAGTAATGAAGAATGCTGCCATGACCAGCAGATGCTGTTTTACCAGCTTTTGTGATGGATATAAGGGACATCGATAGTACTACAATATCATATGATTGGGTGCATTTTGTTATCTTTTAACTTGGGTCTGAATTTTGTCCTGACAGGTATAAGAGACTACTTGATTTCCAATCACAAATGTGTTTGTGGGTAGGGATGGGCCGAGCCGAGTTGATTCGCGAGTTTTAATGAGTCGACTCGACTCAACCCGAACTCGTTAGATTTAAACTCGACTCGTTAACTCATTGCGTATAACTCGGCTCGACTCGGTAACAAATAAATCAATTCCGAGTTTTATTAAACTCGAATCGAATCGACTCGATTCAAATTAGACTCGTGACTCGATTAACTTGTAACTCGAATAAACTCGATTCGACTCAGTAATTGCTCTCCTTCATGTGACGATTCATATACTTTCATTAAAGTTCAACCAAAATAATTTAATTAGCATGCCTCAAATCATTCCCAATGTATCTATT
Source organism: Piper longum (assembly GCA_032619315.1). Taxonomy (NCBI): domain Eukaryota; kingdom Viridiplantae; phylum Streptophyta; class Magnoliopsida; order Piperales; family Piperaceae; genus Piper; species Piper longum. The sequence continues at coordinate 4,953 of JAVDBV010086708.1, read as the reverse complement.
TGATAGCTTTAAACAGTAAACACTAATAAAGAGCAGTAATAACGTTTTAAAACTTA
>JAVDBV010086707.1:0-37240 GCA_032619315.1 Piper longum | reverse complement strand
AAGATGAGTGGGCGGCTGAGATCTCGCCACGTGGCATGATCTGGTCATCCAACAACTCGTGACCTAGTCGGAAAGTTCGGATCGAGACCGTCCGAACTCGAAACTGACTCGAGCCCTGAAATTGACTCTATAGGAGGGAATCGAGGTAAGAAGGCTAAATGGGCATCAAAACCCTAAACGAAATCAAGATGGGCCCGCAAGGGCACAATCAAGTGATGTAAAATTCCTATGATGCATGCAAATGAAATACCCAAAAAAATCCCAAACGCATACTAAACGCTTCAACGGCCTAAATCTAGGCCTAAAATCTTGTCTAACATATACAAACAAATCTATATACCTCAGTACACACTGATAACTCGTAATCTTATTATCTGCATGTTTAGCATAATCAGCCATTATAACATGCTCATACAGTCATCTGGGCCCATACTTATAATCTAAAACTAGTTTGGCTCGATCTTGCTCGTACCAACTCGATATTGAGCCAAATAGGGCAAAACTCAAATCGGGTAAAACCCTAACCCAAAAATGGGGTTTTACACCACTGGTCTTGTAAATCCTCAATTTTGGCCTAGGGTTTTACCTGATTTTAGTTTTGTCTAGTGTGGGTAAGTCTCGAGTGGGATCGAACGAGCTCGAACCAAACCAATTTCCAGTCATGAGTATGAGGTTCAGATGGCCGTATGAGCATGTTATTGTGGCTGAGTATGCCCGACATGCAGATGATTAGAGGATGAATTATAAGTGTATACGCGAGGTATATAGATGATTTGTATGAGTTAGCCTGGATTTTAGGCCTAGACTTAGGCTGTTGTAGCATTTAGTATCCGTTTGGAATTTTGGAGTATCACATTTGCATGCACCATAGGGACTTCGAATCATTGGATTGTGCCATTGTGGGCCTAACTTGATTGAGTTGTAGGTTTTCACTTGATTGAGTTAAAGATTCGATGCCCATTTAGCCTTCTTGCCTTGATTCTTGCCTATAGAATAATGTTTAGGACTCGAGTCAATTTTGACATTCGATAGTCTCGATCCGAGCTTTCCATCCATGTGTATATTATATTATACTCATAGATGGGTCCCACTAGGCCACAAGTAGTAAAACCAGCGACCCGAGTTAGGGTTTTCTACTCTGAACCTGTCAGTTAGACCGATATTTTTAGTCGGGTCAATTTCAAAACACGCGAACCGAGCTAAGACCGGTCATGTGTTATGAACCATGAGAGTCATCTGTGCCCAATCATATGATGATAACGTAAGTAAGACAACAACAAAATAATTTATTAGAATATATATGAGTACTCCCTGATTATTATTTATTTATTTTACTTTTAGATCATAGAATTATTGTTAGGCCAAATAATGCATTAAGATGCGTTATAGATAGTTTGGGTGTGTTATTAGTTATAGAGTATATAATTGTGATGTTATAATGTGTATTATATTTTCTGGGGATTTTCCCTAATTTTTGTGGATTTATAGGAATTATTATGAGTTAGTTATTATTTTTTACTCGAGTCGGAGTCGAGTTAAGCTCTATTTACAAGACGACCACTCTTTTTCTTCCACGACCACTCATTTTCTTCCCCCCCTAATATCTATTTATTCCAAACCCTCAACACTACCCCTTTACCTGTCACCTATTCTGCCATCAGTGATCATCGCAACCACCATCTAATCACCGCCTCAGCGTTGCCGATTACCCATGACGCGAGATATAATTAAGTCTGACTTAATTTATTAATGGTAATAATTATTAGCACAACATGATAGGATTACTGAATTGATGCGTTTTTTTATTTTATTATAAATAAAAATATGGAATTTGCTTGATTGAATTGTAACGAATATAAGGAACTAAATTAGGTAAACTAAGTAATTATCATAATCAAAGGTAATGTAGCATAGGAAAACTTATGTGCGATTGATATATGATGATATGGATTGATGTACGATTGATATGGGTATGCTATAAGATGTGTGAATGCATCATGCATAGGTGTTAGCTTTGAGATTTGATATGTAGGTAAAGAGTAGGAGCTCACCATCTAGGCGTGCGGACACGATTGGAGCTTTTGTCAGGTCCGTTTACGACTTGTTTCCTGTTTTACGCTCTATTCTATTGTGTATTATTGTATTACTTCTAAGATGAGTTAAGTGGCATTTTATCTGACCCACTTAACCCGGGTCATTTAATCAACCAGTTTTTCGAATTAGTAACCCTTGAGCATAAAATCCCTCGAGTATATTTTCAAAAACAAGATCCACCGCAAGTTGCCTTCGAGCATATTATATAAATCCCCTCCCAGACCTATATATAGTTTTGTCGAGTTTTCAATAAGACGAAAAAGGGGAAAACCGACTCGCATGTATTATGAGCGAGTGCACGTGCCAGTTAAAGCGAGCTATGGATTAGTGAGTGGGTTTTTCCAATTCCAAGGGATCCTAACAACTCTCGTTTTGAGTTCCTCACATTTGGATAAATATGAAGGTTTACGGGTACTATTTAGTACAGCGCATGTCCGAACTTGTGGTTCAAAGTATACTAAAGGCGACTTCTTGAGAGTACTCGGTCTTCATGCTCAAGGCTAGGAGAATTATAGAGGAAAATAGAGGGTTTAGGATATATTAATAGTCCCGAGGTACCAAAAAATAAAATGTGAAAATATCAAGAAAGGCATTAGCAGCAGTAGAGCAGTCAGTTCGAGATGCTATCGGGTCTACAACCTCTAGTGGCTCCTCAATAGATGCCCTTAAGAGTTTTCATGAGAAGTAAATAAATATATTTTTTATTCAAAATGAGAGTTAGGTCTCATTTTCCAGTTTGTTACGTAGTTATATTTTTTTTGTACCAGTAACACTCGTTACTGATGCGTTTTTATAATATATGTAGGTGATGATCATGAGTAGGATGTGCTAACCTGGACGAAGGAGCAGTGTTCTCTCTTGTACGCGCACACACCGACCGAATATTTGTTTTGACTGCTTTAATTGTGCTATGTTATTATGAACAATGAAATACTTATGATGAAGATTGTGGTAAATAGAAATGGATAGTGATCTTATGATTTGAAATAGTTATTAGTCTATAAGTCAAATGATAAAAGTGAAATGTGAATAGAATGAACAAGTGGGTCGAGACCCAAATGTCTAGAATGTTTTGATGTGATCGAATTAAATATGTATGTGAAAAATATAGTGAAATGTATTTGGGATCTATATATTTAAATATGTTGATTTGACAGGGTGGCCCTTAATTGCACTTTTAGGAGAAGCTCAATCCGTCTTATTTTACGAATTTTATCAATTTTCATCAGAATTATTGTAGTATGTGAATTGGCTAGGGTTTTTGTGCACCCATTCGTGCATAGCGATAGACATCTTTTATCTCAAGACGCCGAGAGTAGATCCGCATGGGTTGGGCTCGGGTTAGCCGACCTAACCAGGACTAGTGACATTCCGGTTCGATTGTTGAGCGTGAATTGGATTTGTGGTGTTACAGTTTTTGGTATCAGAGCAACTCTTGATCTATTAAGTTAGAAGATATTTTCATACGTGATGTGTGTACAAAGATTATTCCAAGTTTAGCTGGAAAGTATATATTTATGTCCTTGTTGTCTTTTATGTACAGATTTCTTACCAATGGGAAGTGTGGTAGTATTTTAAGGATTGGATCAATGAGTAGGGGTAATCATGGTAAGAACTCAAAGTACTCGAAATAGGACTCCATCACCTCCTTCGCCTCGAGAAGCTAGCCCTACTCATATTCACAGTGAGACGGTGTCTAGCCTATCTAGAGTCATGCCTTCGCCAAGAAATCCCAGTGAGCCAGGTTCAGTAAGCTGTCGTAGTAGGAGCCATCGTAGTGGGAGCCATCGCAACTTTAGAAGCCATCAGACCAAAATGGAGGCTGCCATTGCACGGTTGGCAAAGGTACAAATGCAGAAGATGGTTTCTTATGGATTTCATCAGCCGTTGGCCTATTAGGAAGATGTCATGTCCAATGGAGCACTGCGTACAGATTATTGTTGGAGCATTATAGGATAAGGCTAGAATATGGTGGGATTCAGCCATGTCCTCCACATTTACAGGGAGGCAACCTCAAGATGTGACATGGGACAAATTTAAAGCTGAGATTGATGGATAATATTTTCCTTCTAATGTAAGGAAGAGGAAGGAAATTGACTTTCATACACTTAGACAAGGACCCATGGGTGTCACACAGTATGAAACTTGATTCAGAGCATTGGAAAAATTTGTACCGGATTTAGTGTCGATGGAACAACAAAGAGTTGAGTGCTGCTATGAAGGTCTACACTGTGAGATTCATCTAGTACTGATCGATAGGAGATTTGCCACTTTTGGGGATGTGGTGCGAGCGGCAATCTGGGTTGAGCGAATCTTGGCTAGTCGACCTCGTTGAGACTATGATCAAAGACATGAGCACCCTCAACAATATCAATCGGATCTGGGAACACAACAGAGGCATAGGATAGATGCTCCAACTACAATGAGAGTCATGGATGGACAAATTCAGGAGAATAGATAGCTAACATGTCAGAACTGTGGATGTCGTCACAGAGGAATATGCAGAGTGGGTACAAACGCATGTTTTAGATGTGGTTAACTAGGACATTGGGCAATAGAATGTTTGTCTACTCAGTGCCAATAGCCAGCCCTTTTAGCACCACCACAACGACCAATGCTTCTAGCTACCCCATTGGCACAGCAAAGAGGCCACTGGAACCAAGGGCAGGGACAGAGAAACAATTGTCAACAATCATCGAGACAACAACAAAAGGGTTTGAATCAGAGAGGAATGATGGCTAACATGACAAGACAAGAATAGTTAGCTTTGGATGAGAAAGGAATGCAAATAACACCACCAGTAGACTTGTTCACTTCAGCACCACCTTGGGTAGTGAGGACGGACACAATCACAATTACTGAAGCGCTAGAGGATACGGTAGACGTGACAGGTATACACTCACTCCGCTTCAAATTTTAGTCTTAGTAGATAGCTACGAGAGTGACGCCTCTTTAATTTAAAATTTTGAGGATGAAATTTTTATAAGGAGGGAAGGTTGTAAAACTCATGAACTTAGTCAGGGTTTTATACTCTGAACCAGTCGGTTTAACCGTTATTTTCAGTTAGGTCAATTTCAGAACACATGAACTGAGCCAAGGCCGATCATGTGTTATGAACCATGCGAGTCATGTGTGCCCAAGTATATAATGACAACATCAGTAAGACAGTAATAGAATAAGCTATCAGAATATATGAGAGTACGCCTAGATTTTTGTTTATTTATTTTAGTATTAGATTGTATAATGAACACTATTAAAGTTCATTAGAAAAAAAATCATAATTTGCTAGAAAAAGTTCGAATATAGTAAAACTGAGAAAAAAGATGGCACCTTTCAAATTGATCTCTTCATTGAAAGATTTTAAGACTTTGACTTTATGACTGGCTAAAAAGCAAGTTTCATAGAAAGGAAAAACAAAAATAATGAGATCCATACAAGATCTAAGACAACAATAGAGAGATTTATCAATGTTATGCAAAAGAAAAGAGTACAAAATTAAACGACAAGATAAAACATTATAAGATTATAAAAGATACACATAAAAATAATGAAATCCATACTACTACTAGATCTAGGATAAAAAGGAAGAGATTTATCATTGTTAAGGAAAAAAATGAACAACAAAAAAATGGTGGCCGACTAGTCGTTGCCGCTCCTCCCAAACACTATCTTAAAACGAAAAGAATGGTGGCTTACTGGCTCCTTTGCCCAAACCCTAACTTATCCCAAAAAGAATGGTGGTCGTCGCCCGTCATTGCCCATCGCCGATTGCCACTCACCGGTCGCCGGCCACCAGCCACCACTACTTCTCCCAAACCCTACCTTATCCTGAAAAGAATGGCGGTCGTCCCCATTTCCCGTCGTCCGTCACCGGCCACCAGCTGCCACTACTCCCAAACCCTTCTATGTCACAAATCGCCATTGCCGCTCCTTCACCCACACCCTAATTGAAAGCTCAAAAAGGCTCAAACATTCCTTTTCATACGGGCTCAGGTCAATCTCAGTTCATTCGTATTTTAGGAAACCCGACTCGAACTCAATTTTTTAAAAGGCCGATTCGGACCAAATAAAACTCGACCTCGCTATAACCATAAACGAGCTATTCACGAGTTTTAGAAAAACCAACTCGGACTGGCCCATGAACAGCCTTACATGGAGTTATTTGCTTCATCGATCTTAACTCCATGTACATGTTTTTTGCTGATTGAGTACTATGTCAATGATGAGAAGCATCTGAAAACCAATAGATAATCTGCAATTATGGCCATTTTTAACTTTACATTCTTTCTATATTCTTTTGTATTTATTTTTTGTGTCAGCTTGGTAACTGAACTCACTTGTGAATAGTTTATTTTAATTACATGTTTTCTACATACTAAATATCATCGAGAGCTCGCATCGAAAATAACTTTTTTTCTCCTTTAATTTTTTTTAGCTATACCATGCACTTAATGCTGTGATTTAAGTTCAATTTGAATTGAGAATGCAGAATGAGAAGATTGTGGAACATCATAATAGTGGTTGTTGATAAGGTGGAACGAAGCAAACAGCATGATACACCTTTTGAGGCGGAGGCAAGGCTTCAATTTTTTCTTAACATTATATCTTACAATTATTTCTCCCTTTCATATGGCAAACGGAGAATAACTGTCAATTGTAGTATTGACTATTGACTTGTGTTCCTCATTCTAACCTTTATTTTGAGCTATTTGTGTAGGATTATATAATCCAACAATGACTTGATTGCTACGAGTTTCATCAGATCTGAATGGAGAATTTACAATGGGGTAACATACTTTAGACAATTAGAAACAGCATTGAGAACCCGAGAGCGGCAAATATTTTCCGTAGAGGGTTGTATGAATCTATGACTACTTCCTGCTTTCTCTTTATTGTCTTTTGTTAGTCCACAGATTCAAATGGTATTTCAAATATTTGAATGAATTGTTGATGGTAACTATGTCAAAATTTGCTTGTCGTTCTCAACGAAACTGTCAAGTTGACCCAAGAAAAGGAGTACTGTTTACCATTATGAAATAATTAGTGGTATTATAGTTTTAAATACTAAATCGTACATGCTAAAATTTAATACGGTTTAACCTAATTTAATAATTTGATGTTTTTCAAACCTTGGTTTTTTGTTAGAAACCATGGGAATATAACCGGCATTTAATGAAATATTGATCATAAAAGATATTTTTTACGTCTAATAAAATATTTTGTTTATAAATTTAAAATTTGGTTAAGCTCAATTTAATCCATTAAACATACGCCGTATTGGCCATAATTCTGACATGGCAATGGGTAAATACTTAAAAGAAGTGGTATCATATATCTACAAGGCATGATTATTTAGGCTATTTTTGTGTCGAATGTATGTAGTTACGCTTTTGTTTGGGCAAAGGAGTGCCAGATACCCTTACTCTCAACTATTTTTCATCAAAATCTGCAAGTGTATTGTAGTGGGTTGTTTAAAGACTAAAGCCCCCTACTCTTTAAATTGTAATTCCTCTCACTGTGTCTCGTTTTTGGTTCGCAGGCTGGGCATGGAAGGTTCTAAAGAAGACCATGACATGCTAACCTGTTTGGCAAATAAAATGTTCATATAGATATCACAATCCACCTGCCAGTGTCCGACTTCTGCAAAGTCATTCATATTATCTTGAACAGAAGTCTCGAGTCACCAGCACAAGTCTATATCCTCTTTGTAGAAAACGTCTAGACTTCTTTACATTTGAGTTGTTTCTTACGGACCTGACTGGCTGACTCATCTCAATCCCTTGTGTGAAGTACAAACTTTGCCCACGTCAATTTCTCAATTTTTTAGTCACAAAATGATGGTATCGTACAATATTATACACAATGTGGATCCCTTTTGTATCAATTTTTATGCACCCACAAGAAACCAAGTTGCCTCCTATTATAGTATTGTACATATATGTACTCTTCTCACAACAAAACCAAAGAGCCAGAACATATAAACAAATCACTAGATGACAATGACCTTGCTCAGAATCCACAGCACCAAAGTCATCTCAAAGACGAAGAGCGCTTGAAGCAGTCCTCTGTCCAGTATAAACCCAAACAAGGTTATCCCACTTTTGTTGTGTTGCAGGTAGCTCACTGTCAAATTTGTGGAATTAGCCTTTAAACGAGAGATTCTGCAACAAGAAAAGTAGCAGTAGCACCAATGGAGGGAGATTCATGAGAAATTACCACTTTACTTACCAAGAGCTTCTCTGGTCCGAAAGGCGCCGACGAGCTGTTGGGCATCTGAGGACTGGTTTGAGACGGAAGAGGCGTGGGTCATTAGCATATGCCACCTTGTGGCTATGCCCACAATCCCATGGGCTCTGTGGGTGATCCTTGTCGCCCCCATCAAACACATGAAGAAGCCGCTCAATTGTACCACGGACAGAACCTGCAACAACACCACTATCTTGATCATCTTCGATCAAACCGCTTCCTTAATAAGATAAAATGCATGAAAACTTTTATCACTCTCAATTTTACCACAAGATCGCCGGAATTGAAGAAGTTCTTCTCGGATTTGGGAGCGAAGACCAGCATGAGGCCGCCCAATTGGCTGACACTAATGGTGACCAAGCATCCGACGATGAACACGCGGTACCGATGGCTGGTCACGAGCAGCTGCTTCTTGATCCTGCCGTGCTCGGAGTAGATGTCCCAAGCATCGGCCCCAGACCCACCTTCCAATCTCTTCCTAAACTCCTCCAACCTCAATATCTGCAACTCGCAGGTGAGCCGGAAGAGGCCGCAGACGAACAGGAACACCAGGGTGCGGTACACCCACGCCGCCACCACCGCCACGAACACGGCCGTCGTCACCCGCGGGTCGCCGGAGGTCACCGGCAGGCGGACCGAGACAGTGGAGAAAAAGACGATTTTGTGGGCGAGCTCGACGGCGAAGCAGGGGAGGAGGATGACGGCCAGGTGCTTGAGGGCGCGGTAGAGCTCGCTGAGGTAGGCGTGGCCGACCGCTGGCGGGTCGTCGCGGAGGCCGTCAAGGAGGAGGAGGTGGCGGAGCCCGCCGCCACCGTTTCCGGCGGGGCGGCGGAAGAAGGCGGAGAGGGTGAGGAAGGCGATTGCGGCGAGGGCGGACTCCGGCAGCTGGGCCGCCCGGTACATCTCGAGGCCGGAGCCGGCGGGGGCGCGGGCGGCGGCGGCGGTGGCGATGGGGACGGCTACGGTGAAGAGGAGGAAGGCGAGGTAGGAGACGGCGCGGGAGGCGCGGGAGGAGTGGTCCAGCGCGCACCATTTCAGGCTGCCCTTGAATCGTAGGAGGTCGTCGACGATGGCGGCAGCGGTTGACTTCGAGCGGCGGGAGGGTGGGAGGAGCGGCGCCGCCGCCGCCGCATCAAAGAAGAAGAGGCCGACGTCGTCGTCCATCATTGCCGCCGCTGCACGGGCGGCTGTCGCGTCCATATATGACTCAACGTCGACGCCGTAAGGTTGGGGGGAAGTAAAATTATGTGGTTTCAAGCGGTGGGATGGTGTCTTCAGCTCGGTTTTATAGGTTGTGGTTCATATGGTTTTGGAGGGTGCTTTATCTTGTTATTAATTTGATTAATAGATATGGATTTCACCGTATCATATATATTATATCATCTCATAACATGAAAGGTCAGAGCTGTTATCTTTTGGTTAACCGATTGGGAGTAGAAGGGTTGCATTATGAGTTGAAGAAGAGGTTGTCTTCATGGAAAATAGTTATTAAGCAGCAATGTTGATTTATGTATGTATAAAGGCATGGGGAGGCGGTGTGTTGTTTGAAAGATAATGGAATAATTTAAGCTTGGCTGTGGCCTATGTTAAGAACTTGTATATTGCACCCGTTCATCCGCGTGACGGTGGAAGGAGGACGGGGAAGAAACTTTCAAATCCAATCAGGTATGTCAACTATCTAGGAAAATTGTTAATTTAATTTATATTATTAAAATAAATTAATAATATAAATAGTATTTCACAATTAATCTATTGTAAATGAGGTTATACTTGTTAATGAATTTAATTGTTTAATTTAGGGTAAATCTTTTTTATCATTTATATTTTTGGCCTATACGCCTGTAAATCAAATTTATATAAGTGAGAGGTGTATAATCTTATTAACGACTTGTAGCATTTTTTAGGTTAAATTATGAATCGTATAAAAATTGTGCGAATATGATTTACACTTGAAAAACTAATCTCACTAATCCATTAATATAGATTCACAATTTAAATTCATCAATACAATTGACATTGTCGGTTTTACTAACCCCCTTAAGTCACCGCTTGTCTAAACAATGCCCGAAAGGCGCTCCTTGTGGTGGCCACACTCATAATAAGGCTTAGAGATGTTATCAAAGTAAATCAAACCAAATTTAATTGTATTCATATTCAATTCTTTTATCTTTGAATTTTGAAACGAGTCAAACTCGAGTTGAACACTTTCTACAACTTGAGCTTTAATTATGCATATTTTTACCCTAATTTAAGATAAGCTTAACTTCAAAAATTTAAATGGCTCAACTATGTATGAATTATACTTCAAATAATTTGTTTGTGCACAATAACAATATATTACCTTATAAAACAATTACTATAACATATATGACATGTTTTTATTTATTATTTTTTATACTTTACATGGAGTAAAGAAAACATATAAGTTATTGTCCTTAATGTAAAACATCGAGCTTCAAATTCAGTCAATTCAAACAAATGTGTGTTGTTTGCTTGATTCAAACTCGAGTACAATTAGCATCCTTCCCAGCTGTTAATTTAGCATCCTTCCCAGCAGTGGATGAGAAAGCGAGGAAAAACATAACTTTGCGTTTGTTGGGAGATATAATGAAGTGGGAAGAGACGAGGCCACGCGTAAGAGATGAGTTGTGGGAGACAAAGAAAGAAAGGATGGGTCTATTGTGTTATGGAATTTGTAGATTTTTGTATGTGAGAAGAAAGCTAGCAAATTAACGCGGACTCTCGGCCGTGCCATCTGCTCGCTCCTCTTCACGAGATGCCCCCTGCGATTGCCCCTTTCACTTAAAACTCCTCGATTCAATGAATCTCTCCACGTATAATTGCCGACGTTCCCATATCCCAACTTTCCCGGACCGTCAAATCCCAGCTTTTCTAATATGCCTTCTATATCAAACTCTATTCCGCCTAATTAAAAAATAATGATAATTCGGGCTGAGAGCACAGTTATCGTTCGATTCGGTAACACCAGTTGTTGAGTGGGCCCACAAAAACATCCTAATATATCTGCTTTAATAAAAAATTTAATTCAAAGAACATAGTTTTTTCGGCCAAAATTGACACGGGATTAACCCAACACCGGTATCGATATCTTATTCAAATTCAGTACAGTTAAGGACAATTTTTTTAAAAAAATTGTTGAAAATTTTGATATTTCAACTAATATTTATTAAATGTTTATCACAAGAAACATTGTTGATGTTTAGTAAAACATTTTATTTAAAATTTTAAAATGTAATCAAACTTTGTCGACTTAATTGAATCAATATAAATCCAATAAGGTGACCAGTATGATATTTAAAACTTTGGCCAGGAGATGTTCAATGCTCGATTAAGTTCAAATTAATCATGTATTCAATTAGAAAGTTTCAATTCGAAACCCAACTTACTTTAGTTTAAATGACCCGGTCCTTAGCTTGTGCTTGCTCGACTTAACTCAACTCAAAGTTCCCTATTTTGTATAAAATCATATGTACATTACATTTCCTTAAAAATAAAATTAAAATTATGAAAAGAACAGTATAGTTACAATTAAGAATATGCATGACTATATTATTTTCATGCATAATTATGTTAATTTGAGGTATCTTGATTTTAATATTAATTTTTCTTATGAATCATATAAAAGGAAAACTTTGATAAACAATAAGTACAATCATGTTAGCTCTAGATCTACCCAATCTCGAATCTAGTCAAATACTAATTGATTCATTTCAAATTAAAATAGTCGAATTTGAGCTAAGCACACTCGACTTATCTTGTTAGTTATAAATTGTGAAATTTCTTGGATGGTCATGTTGGAATTAAGAAAGATCGGACCAAAATTAGACTTGAAAAGCATGAGCTTTTTTGTTTTTATTGTTTTTTTTTCTATCGAAATTTTGTTTTTTGTATATCAAATTTTTGAGTGTGGGATAAATATTATATAATGCGAATGTTGCCAATTTATTAATATTTTTGTGCAAGCATGCTACCTTAAATAATATTGAGATCATCAATCGGCTCTTATTTCAGTTTTGACTAATTCAGTAATGCATGTAATGGAATTCGAAAACCAGGCCAATGCATTTGCTCTGTTAGAATAAGCTAAAGTTTGTTTGATTTGACAGAATATGAGAGGAAAAATAGAACAATATTTAAGAAAAAAAAAGAAAAAAACGAAATTAAATTTTCAATCATTTTGTGTTTGCTTAGAAAGAAAAATAAAATAAAATGCTTCCATCATTATCTAACTTTTTTTATAAGAAAATGGCCTGAGAAGAAGTTTTTCACCATGATGGAAAACAGATTTTCTTTCTCAAATTTTCTCTCAAATCACACAAATAAAATAGTGAGAAAAGTACAATTTTTGTATTTTTTTTTCTCACAATCTAAACAGACCAGTGTGTGCGTAGTTGATAGAGGGTGAAGAAACATCCAAAATTAGCTCAAATGATCCAATAATTATAATAAAGTTGACAAAGGCTATCCCTAATTTAACACACTTGCACCCATGCCGGCTTTACCCAGTGCACACAAACAACAGCAACTATCGGCAGTGGAGACCGACGCCAGTAGATGGATGGCCACAGGATTTTGCAGCCCTCCTAGCGGCTCCGGCCGTGCCAAACCAGATCGGCCAAAATCTGGTCATCCTTGGCTGAATTCGGTGGGGGCAGCCCCTCCGTTATATTGCCAGGCCCACTATGCACAAGGGGATTTCTATTTTAAAAAAAGGAAAATTGTACTTGGGCAACCCTACCAGCCCAAATTAACGTCACTTCTGAAGTTAAGTGTAAGCAGAATTAAGTAAAAATGATTAAATTACGAAATTTGCAACAACCATCATTGAATTGTCGATTAAACATTGTTCCACCCTTTATTTGATCTAGTGATTTATGAAGGACCTTCTAAAGAAAACACATTGTTTAATTAGGCGATGATCATAAGAACATCTACACTTCAAGTATTACACTTATAAATAAATACCCAAGCAAAAGGCAAAGACGGATCCATCTTGCAGCTTCCACGTGTTTCTACTTCTAATCGCCATATGACATGATTTTTCATTTATCAAATGAAAATCGCTTTTGATTTGGTGTAACATTTTTTTGTAACATCTCTATGATAAGTTCAGATCACAAATTGATCAACCATGTTGTTACATGTATGACTCCAAATTTGTCCCCTCACAATAATTTAGATGCCAACGTGCCCAGCGGTACCTCCAAAGGCCAAAGCAGAGGTCACCTTCCCACCTTTCGCTGTCATTCTTGGCATGCAGCCTTATTAATAATAAGATCATAATATTACTTGAGAAAAAATTAATTAATTTTTTAGGGTATGTAGCCGACTCATTTTTGAGGAACTGAGTCAAGTTTGGGCCTGAGTAGTGTCCCCCTGTAGGAGTGAGTGTAGCTCATAAAAACTGAAAAACCACTTGTATCGAACCGAATTGTAATTTAGTTCAAGCTTTTTATTAAAAAAAGGGTCTCCAATAAATTATTCATAAAAGAAGATTCAGAATCCTTATAAGTAGACGGTTATTTATTAGAAAATGAAATCTCTGCACTTTTTTTTTAAAAAAAAACAAAATTAATTACTAGAAACAAAGTTAAAATATAAAAGCCTAGTCGAAGCAGCCAGTGAATGAGCATGCTGAGTATGGTACTTATCCATCTCAGACAGCCATCTACTGAGTTTAGTTTGAGCTCACAAAAACGTGCCAAACTATAGTTTATCCAGCTCATAAAGTCATCCAAATTGTTCACAAAAGTCTAGTCTGAACAAGATAGCAAAAGAAGTAATATTAAAACTTTCCACATAATGTAGTCCTTGAGATAAGGCTTCTAATTAAGATCCTTGTGGGTCGATTAGAACATCTGAGATCCATTAGCATCGTAAATAGCAAGACTCCGAGAGAGAGAGAGAGAGACTTAGAAAATTTCCATCAGTAAAAATAAGAACAGGGTTAAATTTATGCTAGCTAGCACCACAATACGGGTTGATATTTTCAATTAATTTCAAGCTATGAGGAGCATAATTATCCAGCTTTAGAACCCTAGCTTACAATTTGAATATGCAAGAGATTGATGTTTAAGTATACCATTGAACAGTGAATAGTGCTTATACTTACCATTAAATTGTAATTTCCCTTTTTTTTTAAATTTAGAATGCTTAAACAAGTAAATGATTATTCTGGTCTTCGGGGAAAAAAAACAGTCATTGGGTAACAATGATTTTTACTTTTAAATAAAATTAACTCGATAAATAGAAATAATCTGAAAAATAATTAACAAAAGGGTGCCATAAGCTCACCTATAATGTTTAGTTAGTATAAATCTGATTATAAATATTTTTAAAGTTCGACTCTTGACTATTCATAACTTTGAGAAATCATAAAAACTTAGAAAAAATTTTGACAAAGCAGGCGAGCGACGGTGTCCCTCTTTGGCCGTCGCCAAGTGGGCTCTTAAAATTAAACCAGCCATGAACCAACACATTAATTATAATGTTGCGACCATGGACATATATTAATTATAAACTAAAAATACAAAAATATATATTGATTCGATGAAAAAAACATTTAAACATGTAGTATATTTTTAAGTGTAAGTTCTCTAAAATTATTGTCATATTTAATGTTTATTAAGTAAGATCCGGCATATTAGCTATAGTAGAGGTATACTTATATATCTTTAACTTGGGTCGTTTTAAAATGATGAATTGTAAGATCATCATATCTAATATTTATTTGATAAGATCTTGTACACCAATCGGGGTGTTCTTGTAGATTTTCATCTTGAATCGACTATTTTGAAAGGCTAATTTACACTTATTAATTTACACTTTATTAGAGCTATCATTATTATCATCCTTCATTGAAAAAGAAAAACATAATATAATTTATCATGTGGACAAAGTATAAATAACATCAACAAGAATAAATATAACGAGACATACACATCACTTTTATATATGTGAACCTTTGTTCTACATTAACCATAAGTAAAAAGCTTCGAAAAAAAACCATAAATAAGAAACCTTTGTTCTTCGTTAACCAGCCCTGTATGATAACCTATCAGGCCATCGCTATCTATAGACCCTATATCATACATGAGCCTCTCTGTCTATAGACCATAACTATTTTATGGTTTTAAGTTCTATCACTATACGTTGGCATTAAGATTTTTGCCACTTTAACATGAAAGTATTCAGACCAACGTACCGGATATGGTTAGCTAGTCAAGTTTTCCCCCATTGAAGACAACTGCCCAACTTGCCAACTTATTGTTCACGTCAGAAACAAGTAGAAACAAGAAGTTGGCAGCATGAGGACGGGCTTCAACATCATCCTCATTGCTCCCTCTCTCCTATTTTGGGCAGTCTCCATTCCTAAGTTAGCAGGATTGAACTGGGGGGGATGGTTTTCCTTGAAAAGAGATGTGAGTAGATGTAACAGAATAGACCAAAAGATGACCTAAAACCTGATCTTATTATAAGCAAATTCATTTCTATATTCTGGGTTTTTGGGTAGACGTTGAATTCATTAATTACGTGTTGTTTGATCATCACCACCTCTGAGAGATGAGAGGCAAGGTGGAGGATGGTGGTGGTGCCCAGAAGCTGGTGGCAGTGGCCATTGACAAAAACAAGGCCAGTCAATATGCTTTGAAATGGGCAGTGGATAATCTTCTTGACAAGGGCCAAACCATATTCCTCCTACACGTCGATACCAGTTCTCGCTCTGCTCCGAGTACGATCTACTTCAATTTTTCATGCCGGTATTTGCATAACATATTTATTATGGCTAATGTATAATATTATGGGTTTTGCATCAGGGAAACAAGCACAGGTTTCGGACTCCAATGGTCATGGTATTGCACAAACATATCGGCTTCAATTGGCTGCTCAGAACAGGGAGCTCTTCCTCCCATTTCGATGCTTCTGCACACTCAAAGATGTATCATTTTGCTACACCAGTGGTCTTCTTAATCATAATCGAATGCATCTAATTCTCTCCTTTTTTTCAAGGTAGTCCATGATCTAATACGCATGTATACACACTTCGTAATGGTTTCAGATACAGTGCAAGGACGTGGTGATTGAAGACACCGACGTGACTAAGGCGATAGCAGAGTACGTGTCGAACTTTGCGATTGAGAACTTGGTCATGGGCTACTCCTGCAGCTACCCATTCGTCAAGTCGTTACCTCAACCGATTCTTACGTACAAAGCCAATGCAAACCTTCTTAATTTTTTAGTGCATGCATGCATGCATGCAATAAGGTTGGATATTTTGACAAGATGCTCTTACAATTGAGTGTTGTCTACAGGCGACTCAAGAGTTCAAATGTGCCCAACACGGTGAGCAGGTTGGTTCCAGATTTCTGCTCTGTGTATGTGATTTGCGAGGGGAGGATGTCGTCGTTTCGATCGGCCGTTCGGTCGCCCCCATTCGATTCTCCCCTGCGCAGAAGGATTATCAACCAGCCTGCATCAGGTTGAGCTGTTCTGTTTTTCTTTAGCAACGATTTTGTGGAAAAAATTGAGAAAGTTTTGGAAATTCTTGATTCCGATAAGTAGCTATGGCTGCCGAAATCTCCTCCCATTTAAGAAAGAAATTTTGTTCTGTTAACTTCATAGCTTCAAATTACCTTTTTTCCTGAATGTTGTTTCAAATATTAATCTTACCAATATAGTAACAAATCTTGGGTCTTATTTCTTTTCCACAGATGAGCTCCCAAAAGGTAGACGCCAAGTGAAACCTGAAGGAGGATTTGAGTCAATGAAGTAAGACCCACAAATCAAACATAATTATCTTTATATGGAAAAAACAAGGGGTAGAAACATAGACCAAGAAACCTGGTGCTAGAGCCGCGAATTTCCTTAGCTGCTTAAAAAATGCCTGCACAACACAATTTGTGAAGTAGAATAAAAATAAAAATGTAGTTCCATTAAGAAATGTTCCGTTGCATTTTCCCTATTTCACCGAAGGGAAGTCCACTTAAAAACTTGTCATTTCTCCATATGGAGATAAGGAATAGAATCGGTAGATGATGAACCTTATGTTCAACTTAATATGGGGAGAAATGCAGGTCGCCATTGAACAGGAAAGCAAGAGCAGCAACACCAAATGCGAGAGAGCACGGGAATATGAACCCATTAGACACAGACTTATCGTTTGTGAGCTTGGCCAGGCCAAGCGCAGGGCGGGGCGTCCTCTCCCTCTACGACCACTTGGAGTCGGCGCCCAGGCCGTCCAAGGCGTCCATTAACACAGACTACAGCAGCGGAGACAGCCTGCCGTACGAGCCCTCCTCCAACGTCACACGCAGATCGCTCGATCTTCACGTCTTGAGTCGCCCTGATCCCATGTCTAACTATATTGACAGTAAAAGATTGTCTACCTCCTCATTGCTAGTGGTAAGGTCACTCTTCATCAAGGATATGCATAGTGAATTTTTTTATTGTCATTGGTAAACACAAACATTCACGGAAGAATTAGAGGAGATTTTGGTGCTGCCCATCGCCACCGTTGAGGTTCCTTTTTTTATGAAATTATAAAAGGGATCACAAAATTGCCGAAAAAGGTGATAACCCTGTATTTGATTGGTAGCAAGGACACTGAAATCTCATCTCCTCTCTCCTCCCAACAATGGCAATTCCAGTTCTTCAGGGACTCAACATCCACGCAGCTCGCCTTAGCCTACCTGGAAAAAGGTGTAGACGACGGGCATGGTGTAGCATGGAAAACCTATGATAAACCCTACCATAACAACCAATCATCATAATTGAACGTGTAAATATTTTCTATATCATGCAATTATTCGAAGCATTTTGTTGATAAGTTTATAAAATCACTAAAAATGTTTCAATAAGATAAATCCCTTGTTACTGTAAACCTCCTCTACTGTACAAGAAGAAAACTTAATAATAAGACTTCGGTTACCTTGTTGCAGGATGAGATGGAATCACAAATGAGAAGGCTAAGGTTAGAACTCAAGCAGACCATGGACATGTACACCAGTGCTTGCAAAGAAGCACTCACTGCAAAGCAACAGGTGACATTTTCTAGCCCCATATCAATCACTGCACACAACCCATTCTTACTTCCCTGCAACTGTTCACAAATTGAATTTTTCTCGCCAGGCAGGGGAGCTGCTGTACCAAAAGAGACTTGAAGAAGAGCAGAAGCTGGAGGCGGCGCCGATGGCTAAAGAGGCAGCCAGGGCCGCAGCAGAGCAGGAGGCGCCAAAGTGCAAAGCAGCCAAGGAGAGAGCAGAAGCAGCTAGTAGGATGGCTGAGAGAGAAGCTCGGAAGAGACAGGATGCAGAGTCCAAAGCTCAGAGAGAAGCAGAGGAGAAAATAAAGGCCATGAATGCATTGGTGCAAAGTGACCTCCAGTATCGGAAGTACACCGTCGACGACATAGAGCAAGCCACCAATTCCTTCTCTGAATCCCTCAAAATTGGGGAGGGGGGTTATGGGTCTGTCTACAAGTGCTACCTGGATCGAACTCCGGTCGCCATTAAAGCTCTTCGCCCTGATGCAGCAGCTCAAGGAAGATTGCAGTTTCATCGAGAGGTAAACACATTCCATTGTTAGAATATATATCTCACATCAAAGAGATTTAAAAATTGAGATCAGTGAAAGGCAAGCCTTTTCAAAGACACACTTCTACACCTATTAGATCATATTCCATTGCCTGTAATGACAAGCAACACATTACATTCTTCTTGACTATCTTTTCCTGGTGCAGGTTGAAATATTGAGCTGCATGAGGCACCCCAACATGGTTCTACTCCTGGGAGCCTGTCCAGAGAATGGCTGTCTGGTCTACGAGTACATGGCCAATGGCAGCCTGGAAGATCGACTTTTCCGACGAGGAAACACCCCCGCCCTTTCATGGAAGACAAGATTCAGAATCGCAGCAGACGTAGGCACCGGCCTGCTCTTCCTCCACCAAACCAAGCCAGAGCCACTCGTCCACCGTGATCTCAAGCCTGCAAACATCTTGCTGGACAATAACTATGTGAGCAAGATCAGTGATGTCGGCCTCGCCCGGCTTGTCCCCGAGAACATATCAAACTCCACAAGCCAGTACAGGCTGACCTCCACTGCAGGCACCTTCTGCTACATAGACCCGGAGTACCAGCAAACGGGTAGGCTGGGGATCAAATCAGACGTATACTCTCTGGGGATCATTCTGCTGCAGCTGCTAACGGGGAAGCAACCCATGGGTTTATCACATCAAATGGAGAAGGCCATAGAGGAAGGAGCATTTGAAAATATGCTGGACCATTTGGTGCCTGACTGGCCGGTGCAAGATGCTCTAAACCTTGCAAAGATGGCGCTCAAGTGCTCCGAGCTAAGGCGCAAGGACCGCCCCGACATCGCCACCGTGGTGCTGCCAGAACTCAAACGGCTAAGAAGTCTTGCACAAGATGATAATGGGCAGTCACCCATCCACAGCCATGTTTCACCCCCACCGGTAATTCAAGCATTGCCACTGTCAAACACATGTTTAATGTAAAAACTATATTGATATAGTGATTTGATAACTGACATGTAGTACTTCCAGGATGTCTCGAGTGTACATTCAGGATATGAGAGTCAATCTAGCAACTCATCTGCAGCTGAGAGCGGATGAACTTCGAGGTTGGGCTAGTAACAAGATTTTCACTCATTTGTCAACAACTAGTAAAATTCCATGCATATATCCAGTTTTGTATTGTCCTGTAAAGACAATCATGAATGCGCACAAAATGATGCAACAAGTAGTTCCTTTTACTAACATGGGTTGGACTATCAACAACCATAATATACAATTGTATTCACTATTCAAGATATGAAGTTCTTCCTTGTATACTTCGTCTCTCCCATCTAAAATCCGGTTGAGTTCCAACTATTATTCAAAGGTTTCCCATTAGTGCACATGGAAAATCAATTTAAAATTAAGGGTTCGTTTGGTTCATTTAATTGGCATAAAAAGATATAAAAATTTTCAGATATAGAATGAGCAAACTTTGATACTGGTGTAAATGAATTTTCAATGACAACCAAATCAATTCATCGAAGATTCTTACCTCAGCTAATTCCTTCTCATGCTTTTGAATGAGAGCAGTGTCAACCTTTCCATTTTTAAACTCCTAAAAGTTTGACAATCAATGGGAAAAATTAATAAATACTACAGCACTAGCTTGTCTCCATTACCCTTATACTCGCATGGAGAAACAACTCAAGCAAGAAAGTTTTGAAATTGCAAATCACAAAATTATGCAGCTAAACCTAGAACCTATGCATAGAAGAATTCAAAAGGAGAGAGCCCCGAATCTACATGTACAAAAACACATACAACAATATCAAGAATTAGCTCATGGTAGTAAATAGTTGTGGGTACTCCTGAAAAAATAAAGGTATTCACTAGTATGAAAGAATTCAACTAAAAACTTCAACTTTCATCCATCTGTTATATGGGTATCATCAAGAGCTCTCTTCATGCGTTTGATTGCTTTCTCCCTAGTCGGTGCTCAAGCAAGTAACTAAATCATACATGCAAATCAATCCAGTCAAGAGAAAGAGTTGACATGCATAGAAGCAATTTGTGCAATTATTAGTAGTCTGCTGCCGCTTAAATGAGTGAACTCCTGTAAGAAACTGAAAGACCTAATGGCTCTCCTTCCCTAGTAGAGTCATAGCTTGGAGGGACCATATAACCAGGATAAGCATGGCTATCCATTCTTACAAATGGACCTCCTGATGGCAAATATGAGCTTATCATCCCTAACCCAAAAGAAAATTGCAAAATTCAAATTACAGTGAAGTGTATGACATTCTCATAAAGAATGAAAAGACTCACAAGCAGCAAAGATCATGAATGAACATTAATGAAAATTTAAATAAAACAATGAACAAAAAAATAGAGGATAATAGTACCAGGTCCTGGTCAAAATTCTTTAAAAGCATCTTCAGCATTTATGCGGCACTCAAATGAATGGCCTTGAAGAACAATAGCATCCTGCAGAAGGAAGAAATTGTAAAGATAATAAAAAAAGGTACACGGGATTTTGAAGAGAAAAGATATGAAGTGTGCAAATCAATATATACCTATTTGACTACATGAATTTGCTCCTCAATCAAATCAGTTGAAGATATCATTCACGTAGCAGGATATTCCCCCTGATTCATACGGGTAACGGAACAAGATTTTACCATACACACAAAATGGGTCCAATGGCAACTATCTCTGAATTTACTCGTATCCTGGTGTTTATGTCTATGAAGTAGAAAGAACCTCTTTCATCCAGAAGGAACTCAACTGTCTCAAGTTCAACATCAATGTAACCTATGGCTGCAGCAGCTGAAACAGTAGCATCACCCATGGCTTTTCGCATTTACGGTGTTAGTGCTTGAGAAGGAGCCTCTTAAAGAAGTTTCTAATTTCTTCTCTGTTACAACACCAGAAAAAGGACGGCTTAAAAAAAACATTTTTTCCCAAATAATTGAGGTCAGAATGGCTCTAGATTCTTTCCCTCCACTTCATCATATCACACACCATGTCAATACTTAAATCCAAATTTTCCATTTCCTTCTTCCTCTTAGACATTCAAAACATATGTAATAAGTTAGTGAGACTTGACGACGCTTATAGTTTTCATCGAATATACTCCTATAACTAACAAGTAAACCTAAATATGTGACAATTGATAATCTTCTTATTTTTCTAATTCTCCCACCGAATACCCAAAGGGTGTTGAGGAAATGGACCCTAAATTAGGATCTACGTGGTTACAAATGAGAAAATCTTTTTTGGTCATCAGATGCCCTTCATGACGCAAACCCTCCTCCTTAATCCGGGCTTGAGACTAGCAATATCAGAATGCTCGATACCAGAATTATTACTGCAATACCTGATGCTGCAATCACACTCTCAGAAGTGAACGTAAGGTAAAGTTTGTGATAGCCAAAGATCATGCGAGTCAAACACAATAAAACAATAACATGAATTTGCAATGTACATAAAAACTCAAAAACAATCACTTCAACATGAACCTCCTTTTTCCAAGAAGAAACCATGAAATAGAATTCTTGACTGAAATTCAATATGCTTCGGATTTTGTATATACTTCTCTAAACAGAGTCCATCATTTCCAAATGCAATTTGAGCTTCGCTTTTTGCTTGCAAGTTACATATCCCAACCAAGAATCAAAGCAACTAGATCGGTTAAAACTCAGAACTTGTAAATTCCATTTTGGATTTATTGAAAGCGCCAACCTGCAGTAGTTTTACAAATTCTTCAGGTTCATTGGCAAGCTCCATATCACGTCCTCCGCCACCAGCCATGGCCTTCAAAATAGGACAAAAGTAATATAAAATCATGAAAATTAATATTTGAAATTCACCCTAACGCAGAATAAATAAAAAATCATGATGGAAAAAATTCAACTCTTGAAAATACTTCCCATCAAGAGCAAAACATTCACCTGAAGACCCAGAACGATAATGCCCAGTATAAGCAGAATAACATTCATAAAGAAAGGATCTTTTCAGAGACTGGACAAAAATGCAACCAATTGAGAGGTTGAACTCACCTTAATCATTTCAGGAAACCAAATACCATGCATGGGCAAGCTTGATGGCTTCCTCTATTGACTGTTTATATATAATTCAGGGTAAAAAAAAAACATAAATAACTAAGATCAACTTCAAACGCTTATGAAAGATTAGAAGAGGGTTGTAGCTAATTTTCATCAACGTCAGTGAACAACCAAATTTAGACTGATTTGTTAACTGTAATAACCCATCACTTCCAGGTACGATGGGAACACCAGCTTCTTTCATTGCATCCCCAAGAGTGGATTTGTCACCCATAACATGGACACTATCTAGATGAGAGAGAGTTGGCCTTACATTTAACAAATTGTCAACCCACTTAGATATCTGTAATGACTAATGAGGGAAAAATCACTAGAAAATGATAATTACAGATATAAACGCTAGAGGAACGTACATTTGGTCGGATTTGTCACCCACAACATGGACACTATCTAGATGAGAGAGAGTTGACCTCACATTTAACAAATTGTCAACCCACTTAGATATCTGTAATGACTAATGAGGGAAAAATCACTAAAAAATGATAATTACAGACATAAACGCTAGAGGAACGTACATTTGGCCGGATAAAATTGATCCCACACTCTCAGCATATATAAACAAAAGTAGCATTTTCAGCAAGAAAGCCATTTCCAGGATGTAGCATGGTACATTGATGGTTTACAGCAGAAGACAGAACGGTTGGAATAAACAAATACCTGTAAGAACACCAAACAAATAAAGTTATCTTTGACCTGAACAAGTTTAAAGCCAACTATAAAAAGTGATTTATAAATATCAAAAGACAAGTCGAAGTGTTAAAAATGGTACAACTAAATGCCATGTTCCCCTTGCTAAGTATACCTCATTCCTATTGAAGTATAAGTTCATCTTTATTGCTTGCAGCATACAAAACATGGATATACTTTTTTGAGTTTCCCTCACTCATTCACATTAAAAAACTCAATTGCCAGTATTTGATTTTTCGGTTATCGCACTAAAGGTTGGGATTTGGTATATCGATGTGATTTCATCCTTTGTTATAAAAATTTAATAAGTTGGCCTCAAGAATTCTACTCATATTTTTCTATATAAAGGAGAATTTTCATGTTAGAACTAACAACATCCTCTTTAGAGCTTTTGAGCACATTTGGCTCATACAAAGAGAATTTGGAGAGGTATTCATCATCTCAAGTTGAAGTAGGGGTCGTCATCTAGGGTGTGAAGTTGATCCAATTTTCAATTGAGGTGTATGTTAGTTTTCTAAATTTCTCATATATTTGTATTCTCAAGAATTGTATTTTTCAGATCTTGTTATTTGTCTGATTTGGGATTAGGAGAGTTTTTTTTTTCGATACTTGATTGTAAGAGATTTCTTAATCAAAGTTGATCAAGTACGTTGGTTTTATTTTCTCTAAATTGGGAGAAAAGTTTCCATCTATTTTTTTCTTGGTGTTTCCTATCCATCTTATATTTGTTTTCATTTCATTTTGAGGGGAAATTATTTCTGGGTTGTTTCCGCTGAGGTGTCTATTTCCCAACAAGCGGCATCAGAGCTTGGTTATCTTTGGTTCGTTTGTTTATCTTGGTTTTGGGTAGTAACATTTTGTGTCAAGATGTATGATAAGAAACATGTTAAGATGGTCGCCCTTAAAGGTAAGTCTAATTGACATTATTGGAAGGGTCGTATGATTGATTATTTATTCACTAAGGATTTATATGATCCAATTCTTGGTCCTCCTGAGTCGACCAGTCTACCATTGAGTACTACTCCGGTTGTGACTGAGGAAGGGAAGACTTCTTTGATTTCTCCTCTACCTACTGCTAAGGTTGAGTCCAGGGTCACCGTTGAATGGATCAAGATGGACAGAAAATGCATGGCCTTGATCAGACAATGGTTAGAACATAATGTATATAACCATGTGAGGGGAACAAAGACAGCTAAAGAGCTTTAGGATAAGCTCTTGTATATGTATGAGAGAGACACTCCTGGAAACCAAAATTTGCTGGTCAGAAGGTTGATGAATCTTCAGTATAAGGATGGGACAGAAATCAGCGACTACATCAATCAGATGTAAGGTATATTAACTCAATTATCTAGTTTGAATATGCCTCTTGATGATGCTTGGCAAGCTTATCTATTATTGAATACTTTACCAGAGTCTTGAGAACCTCTAGTCATTTCTTTGAATAACTCTGACAAGTAGTTAACGTTTGATATGGTCTCAAGTTGCCTTTTGAGTGAAGAAGTGAGAAGGAAAACACAACAGGTAACCTTCTCTAATTCCTCTCAATCTTTGATTTCGAAATATAGTTCTCGGGGAAGATCAAAGAGTAGGAATCTAAGTGGAAGAGATAAAAGTAGAGGAAGGTCTAAATCCAAAAATAAGACCTTCAAGTGCTTTTATTGTGATAAAGCCAGCCATAAGAAACAATACTATTACAAATACAAGAAAGATCTAAGGAATGGTAAGGTGCTTGATAATAATAGTGAAGATGATAAAACTACCAATGTTGTAACAGAAGAAGATATACTAATCATACTTGATGAAGGAAATGATTGTTTGACAACTAATGATGATATTAGTTGGGTGATTGATTCTGGCACATCGTTTCATGCTACTCCATGTAAAGATTTCTTCAATACCTATGTGACAGCTGATCTAGGTGTGGTGAAGATGGGCAACAATGGGACTTCTAAAAATTGTTGGTCATGGTGATGTGCATATTGTGACCAATTCTGGTTGCAAACTTGTTTTGAAATATGTGCGTCATATTCCTGATTTAAGATTGAATTTGATGTCAACAGGTGTGCTAGATGATGAGGGCTATGTTTCACAATTTTCATATGGCTTATGGAAATTGGTGAAAGGTTCTCTAGTGGTTGCTAAAGGGAAGAAGTGTGGTGGTCTTTATAGGACTACATCTAGTCTAGTTCACGGGGAGGTTAATGTTACCTTTACTACTCTTTCAGCTGATTTGTGGCATAGAAAGTTGGGACACATGAGTGAAAAGGGGCTAGAATTTTTGAAAAAGAAGAACTATCTTTCACAACTTGATCAGACAATACTAAGCTCTTGTGATCATTGTTTGGCTGGAAAATAACGTAGGGCTTCTTTTGTATTTACTAGTAAAAGGAAGACATAAATACTTGAACTTTTACATACTGATATATGTGGTCCAATGGAAATAGTCTTTTGGTGGAGCCTCATATTTTGTCACTTTTATTGATGATGCTTCAAGGAAAGTATGGTGTTACTGTTTTAAGAATAAAAGTGATGTGTTTAATACTTTCAAATCATTTCATGTTCTTGTAGAGAGAGAAACAGGGAAGACATTGAAATGTTTGAGAAGTGATAATGGAGGTGAGTATTGTTCTAATGAGTTTCAGGTTTATTGTGACAAACATGGCATTCGGCATGAGAAGATTGTTCCCTATTCTCCACAATTGAATGGAGTGGCTGAGAGAATGAACAGAACAATTTAAGAAAGGGTTAGGTGTATGCTTTCTACAGCAAAATTACCTAAAGAATTTTGGGCTGAAGCTGTTTGTACTGCTTGTTATTTAATTAACAGGTCTCCTACACTTGCTTTAGAAGGAGATGTTCCAGAAAAAGTTTGGACTGGTAGGGTGGTAAAATACACTCATTTAAGGGTGTTTGGTTTTAAAGCCTTTGTACATATGCCAAAGGAACTAAGGTCTAAGCTTGATGCTAAGACATTTGAATGCATATTTCTGGGTTATGGGGATAAAGAGTTTGGTTTCAGACTTTGGGATCCTAAGGAGAAGAAGATTGTTCGAAGTCGGGATGTAGTGTTTCGAGAGAATCAGTTTTTAGAGGACTTTGGGAATGAAACAACTACCCAAAGTGATACCCAGGATTATGTTGTGAAGGTTAAGACTTCATCTGCTCCTCCAAAGGTTGTAGAGGATATTGTTCAAGATATAGCTGAACAGATTGATGAAGAAGTCAAAGATGACATTCCTATTTCTTTGCCTCGTGATGGTGAAGGTGAGGATAATAACATTTCTAATGATATAGTTCCTGATGTTATTGATGAACATGCACATGATAGTGATCGGGTTGTTGATCAAGGGGAGGTTGATGCTACTAGAACAAAATCTGGTAGAATTGTTAAGCCATCCACGACGTATCCAAAGTCTACTTATGTGACACTCACAGAAAGTGGTGAACCTAAAGACTTCAGTGAAGCTCTTAGTCACAAAGAAAAAGGCAAATGGGTAAGTGCCATGCAAGATGAATTAAAGTCATTGCGTGAGAACAAGACGTATGAGCTTGTGAATCTTCCTAAAGGGAGAAAGGTCTTGAAGAACAAGTGGGTTTATCGGCTTAAGTATGAAGAAGGTAACTCACAACCAAGGTACAAGACAAGACTTGTGGTGAAAGGTTTCAGGCAAAAGAAAGGTATTGACTTTGACGAAATTTTCTCACCTGTTGTAAAAATGTCTTCAATCCGTTGTGATCTAGGTTTAGCTGCAAGTATGGATCTGGAGGTTGAACAGTTAGATGTGAAGACTGCATTTCTCCATGGTGATTTTGATGAAACAATATATATGGAACAACCTGAGGGTTTTATTGATAAGGAAAAGAAACAGATGGTGGTAGATTGAAGAAGAGCTTGTATGGCCTGAAGCAAGCTCCTAGACAGTGGTATAAGAAATTTGACTCTTTTATGGATAGTCAAGGCTACAACAAAACTCTTTTAGACAATTGTGTATTTATCAAGAAATTTGGGAAGAATAACTTTATCATTTTGCTTCTTTATGTTGATGATATGTTGATTATTGAACAGGACAAATCAAAAATTGCAGATTTGAAGGAAAAATTAGGCAAATC
Source organism: Piper longum (assembly GCA_032619315.1). Classification (NCBI taxonomy): domain Eukaryota; kingdom Viridiplantae; phylum Streptophyta; class Magnoliopsida; order Piperales; family Piperaceae; genus Piper; species Piper longum. The sequence goes on along the minus strand of JAVDBV010086707.1, from coordinate 9,445 downwards.
CTTTGCTATGACGGATTTGGGTCCTGCTAAGCAAATTCTTGGCATATCTATCTGGCGAGATAGAAAAGCTAAGAAAATTTGGTTATCTCAAGAAAAATACATTGAGAAAATTCTTGAGCGATTCAGCATGAAGGAAGCCAAGCCAGTTTCTATTCCACTTGGAGCTCAATTCAAGTTAAAGAAGGGTGAGCTAAGTGAAGCAGAAGTAAATGAAATGAAGAATGTCCCTTATGCATTTGTTGTAGGGAGTCTTATGTATGCTATGGTTTGTATTAGACAAGACATAGCGTATGCTGTCGGGGCAGTAAGTAGACATTTGTCTAATCCTGGTAAAGAACATTGGCAAGCAGTTAAGTGGATATTGAGATATTTGAGAGGTACTTCTAAGCTAGGTTTATGCTTTGGGGGAGGTATGCCTATCTTATCATGTTATACTGATGCAGATATAACTGGTGATCTTGACTCTAGGAAATCTACTTCTGGGGTTGTTGTTACTTTTGCAGGTGGTGCTGTTTCTTGGCAATCCAAATTGCAAAAGTGTGTTGCTCTATCTATAACTGAAGCTGAATTCATTGCAGTTATAGAAGCTTGCAAAGAAATTCTATGGTTGAAAAGATTTTTTAATGAAATTGGGATACTTGAAGATAAATATGAGGTATTTTGTGATAGTCAAAGTGCTATACATTTGAGTAAGAATTCTAGTTTTCATTCAAAGAGTACTTTTCCAGATTACAGAGGGAGCACTAGGGTGCTGGAAGTGATGGTTGATTTGAATTTTCCATGGTAATGTCATGTATTATTCTTACCAAGGAGGGTATAAAACTACATGTCTCAAACTACTGATTGCTCTTAGTACAAATAAATAATGGTGCCCAAGGAATGAAGTAGACTAGACTGGCAAGTTGGGTGCTCATGAGTTCAATTTGGAGAGAAGAGAAAGGCTAGAAGCTGCTCTTCCTGAATAATGTGAAACAAGTATGCATAGAGTATGATGTATAATTGTCATTTTTAAGGGAAGATAGTTTGAAATAAATCTCTGTTGTTGTGGTTACCAAGGGAGCCACAACTAGTACAGAAATGAGACAACAGCTCTATTATTAGCCAATGCCAAACAATGATGTGGAACTTGTTTCAATCATCAATGGTGTCAATTTTGCAGATGGATTCATGATAGATGTTTTATAAGATTTTGTTTCCTGGGTATTCTATCTTAATGTCACACAAATGTGTCACTTGTGTAAAGCATACTTGGCTTGACAAAGCCAGATAGGTTGCAAAGCAACTATTTGTATAATGTGTGTTGATTTTTGTAATATCACACTTGATGACCTTGATGCTTGTTAATTATTTAACTAGTGTTTGAGGCTCATAAAATGCTGCCCAAATAATTTTTGTTTGGCTGTAAATTTTATGGCCAAAATTCTCTTTTGATGTTATAGACGACACTTTGGCAGGCTCCACAACATTTTCCCAAATTAAATGGCATATTATTTTTTATATCAATGAATCACTTTTTAACCAATTAATTAAAAAGTCTCATTTCGAAATGTGTGGCAAAATTTATTAATTCATCGTGTTTTTTTCATGCTTACATAATAATTTATTGACTATTTCATTTACCATTGTGCTACCCTGATTGATTTGTTTATTGTTATGTGTTAATCTACAAAAAATAATGTAATTTTTGAATTGTATAATAAAATAATATAATTAAAGTCTAGATTATTAAATTTAGTTCAAAATTATCAATTTAATTTTTTTGGGTCGATTAATAATATTTTGGCTTAGCTTACTAATATTTAATTGTTTTTTATTAAATTTTTCCTTCTTGATCTAAACCCTATAAAACCGATGATCATAATTTTAAAATTCTTGTTTGACTCTAAAGACTTTAGAGTCAATTCTACTCTATGGTTCACTGAGTCCAACCCACATGAATGACTCCTGCTCATCAATTTTATGATTGACTCTTAATCAAGTGATAAAAGTTACTAAAATATCTTAGTTTTTTTAAAATTTAGCTAGATCAAGATTCTAAAGTAACACAAATCATATGTTTACCAATATCAAATGTCAAAAGATATGATAATTTTATATAATATTTTATTTACTTAATTAAAATAATAATATAAATAATTTTAAGTCAATTTTATGCTTCGTCCGATCGAATTCGAGTCCAAACTTTTCAAACTAGGCTGATCATAGAGAGAGAGCATGTTTTTGCTAGTAAATTTAAGAATACCAATCAAATCTTAGCGGAGAATTGGATCATGTTCTAGCTTCCAAAGATGTTGACGTATGTTAATTTCTCTTAATTCAGTGTTTGGCCATCTTTGGTTTTATAATGACAGATGTTCGCACATTATTGTTTGTAACCTGTTTGGGTAAATTTGACTAACAAAGATAACTCATGTGGCCTAATATCTTTACAATTATAATATTTTTTGCCATCTATATACTTAACTAATCCCCTTACCGCTCTTAAAACCTTTGAGACCCGACATAGTATATTTTGTTCAACCAGGTCAAATAAGATTCAATTATATTTTAAAATAATAAATATTTTATTAGATACTAAAATATTTTATTATTATCAAAACTTAATTAAATACGGTTCAAATATTGTAATTTTTAAAGGCAATCAAGTTTTGTAGATACAAATTAAAATAGCACAAAGCCTGTATATTGGGTCAATCGGATAATACGATACGAACCCAAGATTATTCAGATATTTCTCTATCTATATATATCGGCAATAAAAATTAATAATTTATCAATAAAGTGGCAAAACAGTTTTAAAAATCTTTTAAGCTCAAGTATATCTTAAAATAAAAATGAATTAGTTTGACCCCTTCTTACTCAACCTGACTTTTTTCTTTTGCATCACCAACTTTGCTTGTTTGACATGTCTATTTCAAAACCTTCCTCCCCAAACCTTACCTGGGGCATGGTTGTAAGTGGATAAACTATAAAACATATATATGCAAGGAAGAAACATTCGAATCATACTATATTTTTCCTTTACCCATTGGTTGAACATCTTCAGCTTTTGCTTTACATGCTTATTATATTGAATAGCATAGTTTAATCAAAGTGGGTTCTCTCCTAAACACGAAATCTCTATAGTCTATCCTACTAACCCACCTTAGAACTCTTATTATGTACATATTGACATCTTGGGAGCCCAAGTCAAAGAAGATTTGATGCCAAAGACCCCATAATGCTATACATGATATACAGATTACAAACATTTTAAGAACAAGGAAACTAAACAAAGACGTCAAAACTGATCAGCCTTGGTTCGGCCCCTTGGTTTCATACAAACCATTAAATCACCTACCTTTCAACCACCATTTTCATATGCTATAAAACCCACCACCATTTCCCTCCAATTCATTCAGCATCTCACCGATCCTAAGTTCTTGGTTGATTTTTCAAATATTAAGCATATTATGGCAGCTTCTTCCTTCCTTAGAAGATTTGCTACTTGTTCCCTCATCCTTGTAGCTCTATTGTCCATAACCAAGCACCTCTACCCTTCCCTCAACCAATATTCTGCCCTCACCATCACTCTCCTGCTCTTCTTCCTCTCCTTCCTCCCATCAACAACCTCCAAGAGCTCCATCAAGCTACCTCCTGGCCCAGGTTCGATCCCAATCTTTGGCAATTGGCTCCAAGTAGGCAATGACCTCACACACAGATACCTGGCCTCCATGTCCAAGAAGTATGGGAAAGTGTTCCTGCTAAAGCTTGGTGCAAGGAACCTGGTGGTGGTATCAGACCCCACTCTTGCCTGCCAGGTCCTCCATAGCCAAGGGGTGGAGTTTGGCTCCCGACCCAGAAACGTCGTCTTCGACATCTTCACCGGAGATGGGCAGGACATGGTATTCACGGCCTATGGTGACCATTGGAGGAAGATGAGGAGGATCATGACGGTTCCTTTCTTCACCAACAAGGTAGTCCAGCAGTACAGGAACATGTGGGAGGAGGAGATGGAGCTTGTGGTGAAGGACTTGTGCATGGATAATGAGGGAGCTGGGCTAGCAGGAGTGGTCATCCGGAGGCGCCTACAGTTGATGATATACAACATCTTGTACAGGATGATGTTTAATTGCAGGTTTGAATCCATGGACGACCCAATGTTCATAGAGGCCACTCGGTTCAATTCCGAGAGGAGTCGGCTTGCACAGAGCTTTGAGTACAACTACGGTGACTTCATCCCTCTGCTCAGGCCCTTCTTGAATGGCTACTTGGAGAGGTGCAGAGAGCTTCAGAGCAGCAGGCTAAAGTTCTTCAACAACCACTATGTGGAGAAGAGACGGTACCCACATATAAATCTTTAACACAAACAATTCATATTCAATATAATCTTACATTCACATTCTCAACAGAAAAATAATGGCTGAAAATGGAGCTAAGCATAAGATAAGCTGTGCCATTGATCATATACTTGAAGCAGAGAGGAAGGGCGAAATAAATGACAAGAACGTTCTATACATTGTGGAGAACATTAATGTTGCAGGTTAGTTAAGTTCAAATGGTCTTCAAATCTTACTTCTTTCTGATTCAATTTCATGTGAATGAGCATTTTAATATGGTGCAGCCATTGAAACAACTCTGTGGTCCATGGAGTGGGCAATAGCCGAGCTTGTGAACCATCCAACAGTACAAACCAAGCTGCGGGAGGAGATATCAACAGTGCTCAAAGGCAGCAAGGTTAGGGAGTGTGAGCTGCACAAGCTGCCTTACTTGCAGGCAGTGGTGAAGGAGACTCTGAGGTTACACACACCAATCCCATTGCTGGTGCCCCATATGAATCTTGAGGAAGCAGAACTTGATGGTTACACCATACCCAAAGGGTCCAAGGTGGTGGTGAATGCATGGTGGCTGGCCAACAACCCAGAATGGTGGAGAAACCCACAAGAGTTCCGGCCGGAGAGGTTCATGGAGGAGGAAGGGGAGACTGAGGCTGTTGTTGGGGGGAAGGTTGATTTCAGGTTTGCACCGTTTGGCGTTGGCCGGAGAAGCTGCCCGGGGATCGTACTTGCGCTGCCACTGCTAGGGATGGTGATAGGAAAATTGGTCTCGGAGTTCGAACTGAGGCCGCCGGAGGGGATGGAGAAGGTGGACGTGAGTGAACAAGGAGGGCAGTTCAGCTTGCACATTGCCTACCATTCTACTGTTGTGTTTCGCCGAGTTCACAGTTGATTCCATCTCACCCAAACATAGTCAAAACTTTAATCACATACGAATATGTCAGGGTAATTGTTTGTTAAAAATATTGAAACTTGTGTCTGTAATCTCAGCTCTATCACAATTGAAAGGACCGATTTGTTGTGCAGTGAACTTCCTGTTGTCAGTTATGCAGTGCCTGTTTAGGCTCGAGCACATATAAGAAACTTGGAAAAGAATGTTGACGATGGGCTCTTAAAATAGGATCTATGTGATTATAAATAACCAACTTGTAATGGCCTGTACCCATCCTGACACCATTCTCGTCCTTGATCTAAACATGAGACCAGAAATGCCCGAGCAGAGGCAGACTAGCAAGGAAGTTTGCACTCGCCAATAAAAACTATAGCAATATTTTTACCCAAGGGCAGACAAGTAAAAATTGTGTACACGACACCATGTTCGAATAATAAGAAACCAGTTCAAGATAAGTAACACCACAAATGCTTATTGTATTTCTTTAAAGAAAACTGTTATAAATAATGATGCAGTTCATATCAATTGCCCAGATGTATACCCAAAATTTTCTCTTAATAGAGCCTAGCAACTTCCAATGACGAAGGCCAGAAGCACGGGAGCAGCAAGCCAACCCCTAATTACCTACCTCTTAAAAGGACTACGGGGCAACCAATTACATCCAAAAAACCTTTTCCTGGACCATTATTTTCCATATCTTCGCCTCGAAAAAAAAATTATTTTCCATATCTTCTCTCTTCAAAAAACCTAAGAAAAAAAAATCAATTTAGATGAGCCAAGTTTAACACCTAAGTTCGCCTGACATCTACTAAAAATTTACCATTTCAAGTATATCCAATACTAGATGATAAATATCATTATCTTGTTTTTCAAATAGTAACGAAGCAATCAATCAAACCAAAACTATCTTCAAACCAGTGAAAAAATAGCTTTGAAATGTTTAAAATTTGTTTGGGAAAATATCATAAATAATCAGATTTTAAAATTTTCTTTTAAAAATAGCCAAGTTTACAAAATTATTCAGACAACCATTTTTAAAGCTTTTATATAAGTGATGATCAAATTTCACCATTTGTTATTTAATGACAAAAATACTCATAAAATTTATTTTTTTTTAATGCCCAAGTAAATAACGGATAAAAGTTATAATTTTTACTAACTTTATATATAAAAATAAAAAATGACTAGTAAAGGATAAATAGACTCTAAAATTATATTATTGATGATCAGCTAAAAAGTAAGAATAATTTTTTACTGAATTTTCGACCATAAAAAATAAATTGAATTTTGGACCATAAAAAATAAAAAATAAAATAAAAAAAATATATTTTTGGGTGTTAATTTGGATTTAAAATTGGCATATTTAATTAGAAATTAAGACTTTTTTTATTTAATATACTTTTATTATGAATAATTTTTTTTTAAAATGAAATATCCATCATCATATAAAATGCAAGAAAAATATATTTAAGAAAATTTCAAGTTAGCTTAGGGGTATTTATGTCAATAAAATAAATATTATGAGTAAAAAATTCTTAAAATGTATGATTTTACTGTACGTGAAATAAAAATTTAAGATTTGGTTATATCTAATATAAATTTAATTTTTTGATAATTTGTGATAAAAAATATAGAAACTTGACTAATTATGATATTTTCTCAATTTGTTTTATAGAATTCAAGCATAAGTCTAAAACAAATTCACAAAAGCGTGAACATGTTTCAGTTAATCCCAGAAGAAAGATTCGTACATTGCAATTCTTGACTGAGAATCACGCTGCCCAAGTTCCTCCACAAAATCCTTAGACATCTTAAGAAAACCAATTACGTGTTTTTTTTCCATTCCTGCACCATAAAATGGAATCCAAAAAGATTATATTGGAAGAACAGACAAAGGAGAAAAATGAAGATATTATTAATCTTCCATGAAGCAACTGTAGAATGTCATCAAAGAGAAGTGTGAAGATACTCCTCAATAACTGCAATATCATGAATCTACTAGAATAAAGTTAGCATCAACATGAACATGCCTCATTAAAAACATGGTTAAGCAACATCTGCTTGTCCCCAGAGTAACTAAGAAGGCGAAACAACAAGCCAGCTTGATTTAGTCAATCAGTTTTTAAAAGAAAAACTTTATAAGAAAGAAAATTCAGTGACATAAATCACTCCCATTTTATAAATACTATATAATTCTAAACTTTTTAGTCATTCTGGATAGTTTTAATTATAGTTTCAACACATCCACAATTGCATTTCTTTTTGTTCCCTTTCAATCTGATAAAATCAAAAGAAGAGAAACAAATACCTCAAAATCTCACTCTCCATATAAGTCCGGGTCGTTTTTGTTCCCCCATACATAGGTATAAGCATGTAGTTTTTCAGATTGGCCACCCTGAAATAACCATGACACTATCAAGCAACCTTAAAACCTCGACAAAATTACATAATTTATAGCAGGCTAAAATCATTACATTTCAAAGGTGCTTGATAAGCACTTGTATGCTAAGAACAAACTATACGTCTAAAAAAAGTGGAAATTTCTGTAAACTGAAAATATATCATTAAAACTAGCTGCAACCTTGCAACTTAATTCTGATCATAATAACCACTATCCAGTGAATACAAATAAATGGGTATAGACCTATGCTTCCTTTTCCTTTGCTCAACGGAATATTTGTTGGGTTAATCCCACATCCCATTTAGAGGCAACTGGTGACTTGTATATAGGCTAATGGGAAATCTTTAATTCTTAAGCTAACTTTTGGATTAAGAGAGGCTCATGAACCTGTTGCAAGTTACTTTTGGGGCCCAAAGGGCCCAACACATATCATACCAAAAGTTAACTGAAGGACAACTCGAACAGTTCAATAAAAAATAAATCAACATTAGCATATTATTCAAAAGTAACAAGAAAGAAAAACGCATAGCAAGGGAAATCATTACAGGAAGAGTTACTTCCACAAGTTGTCTTTCATACTCAACATTCTCAAAGGCATCCAAGACAGCCAATTCCGCAACAGTAACATCCGACAAAACCTGTACAATATTAGCACAAATTACTTAAAACAGAAAATATGCCACGCCAATAGACAGCTGTTTTTTTCCTTCAAATGGGCAGTTTAATTACAGAACAATCTTAGAAATATACAACTTAGTAGAGTACCATTCCATTGAACATATTCATTGCAGAACAATCTTATAAATATGCAAGTTAGTACCATTCAAATACGCAGATTAATTACATAAATCTCAGATATATACAACTCTATTTACCATTCAAACGAGCAGATTAATTACAGAGCAATCTTTATATATACAACTTTTCACCATTCAATAAGCAGATTAATTACAAAAACAATTTTTTTAAAAAAAAATGTAACTTCACTGATCAAGTGGGTAGATTGAATACCTAACAATCTTACAAATATACAACTTAGTACCACTGAACTAAGCAGATTAAAAATAGGCAACTTAGCACCATTCAAGGAACAGATTAATTACCGAGCAATCTAGATGAGAAGAATAATTACAGAGCAATCAAAGAGATACATAAATTCTGCTACCAATCAAACGAAACAACAAAAAAACAGATTAATTACGGTGTAATCTTAGAAACATTAAATCTTTTTTACCACTCGAATGAGAAAGATTAATTACAAAGCAATTTAGAAATATTACAACTTCTTTCACCATTCCATTGAGTCTGATTAATTATGAAACAATCTTAGTACATAACTTTTCACTGTTCAATGAGCAGATTAATTACAAGAAACAAGTAAATAAATAAATAAATAAAAGCAACTTTTTACCATCCAAGAAAGCAGATTAATACAGAGCAGTCTTACAAGTATACTGAGAAGAACAATTACAGAACAATCATAAAAAAATTGGAAACTAAGTGGTTTCGACCACACTTATTACCTGACCAGAAACACTCTTGTTTTGAACAGGAACAATCGCTGGGTACACACGTCCCTTGATGCTAAACCTATGACTGCCAAATACATGCAAACATCGTTAGACAGCCTTCTCTTCAGAAACATAAGTTGACCCTAAACAGAAGCAAACTCATCAAATATTCTGCATCTTATTCATAAAAATTCCCAATTGCAACTTGTAAGTGCAACAAGACAGACTCAAGAACCGGAAAAAAATAAAAAAATAATTAAAAAGCGGAGGTACAAATGGGGGAGTCGGGCGGGAGAGGATTGGGGGAGCCGCTCGAGGAGGAGGC
>JAVDBV010086703.1:0-15495 GCA_032619315.1 Piper longum | reverse complement strand
GCAGGGGATATAAAACCTGAAATTGGGAATTGTATGGACACTTTTGATTGAATGAAAAACTTGTTTTCGTTTTTGTTTGTTTCCAATTCTTTCCCAAACCTGAAATTGGGAATTGTATGGACACTTTTGATTGAATGAAAAACTTGTTTTCGTTTTTGTTTGTTTCCAATTCTTTCCCAAACCTGAAATTGGGAATTGTATGGACACTTTTGATTGAATGAAAAACTTGTTTTCGTTTTTGTTTGTTTCCAATTCTTTCCCAAACCTGAAATTGGGAATTGTATGGACACTTTTGATTGAATGAAAAACTTGTTTTCGTTTTTGTTTGTTTCCAATTCTTTCCCAAACCTGAAATTGGGAATTGTATGGACACTTTTGATTGAATGAAAAACTTGTTTTCGTTTTTGTTTGTTTCCAATTCTTTCCCAAACCTGAAATTGGGAATTGTATGGACACTTTTGATTGAATGAAAAACTTGTTTTCGTTTTTGTTTGTTTCCAATTCTTTCCCAAACCTGAAATTGGGAATTGTATGGACACTTTTGATTGAATGAAAAACTTGTTTTCGTTTTTGTTTGTTTCCAATTCTTTCCCAAACCTGAAATTGGGAATTGTATGGACACTTTTGATTGAATGAAAAACTTGTTTTCGTTTTTGTTTGTTTCCAATTCTTTCCCAAACCTGAAATTGGGAATTGTATGGACACTTTTGATTGAATGAAAAACTTGTTTTCGTTTTTGTTTGTTTCCAATTCTTTCCCACGTTTTTCAGGAATAACAGGGGCTGTAGATCATCCCCTAGTTCTCCCAAATCTGGTGATCACAGGAGTTCCAATCCCTTGTTTCGGTGGTCTTCCATGGCGCCGACAAAGCACGGGAGTCGCCAAAGCAGAGGGAAGGACATCATCGTCGACCTTAGTGAGGAAAATCCTAGTTTGGATTGGTAGAGAGAAAAAGTTATTTTTTCACATTTTTATTTTTTTAGCTTAAAAAAATAATGTGAAAAAACATGTTTTTTATCATGGAGAATAACCTTCCAAAACCATTTTTACGCAAAAAATATAATAAAATAAAAAAATAATAATCATGCTATATAATTTTTCTTTCCTTTCATCCGTAAGACACGAGTGGAGGTGAAAAGAAATTTATTTTATTCATTTTTTTTCTTCTCACACCACTTTCTTTGATTTTCTTAGTCCATTACCGATTGGATTGATAAATTGTAAAAAGAAGAAAAAAAATGCATCGTTTCATTTCTTTCAGTATTTTTATATTGAAAAAAAAGGAAAAAAAGATTATTTTTTTTATTACATTCCTTCTAAATTTTGCCAGAAATTCATTTGTGAAGGGATTTCTCACTTGGCCCACCCTACAAAAAACCGATTTTCATCTCAACCCGTTTTCTTTTAATCCAGAGATTCTAACTTTTAATCCATGATTTGGGACATCATAATTAACTTTTTTATTTTTGTTTTTCATAATAATCAAATAGAAATACTGTTGGGTACTCCCATGCCCGTCACCCCAGGCTTGGAGTAGGGTTTGAGGAGCTGGTAGGGGACGATACCAGCGCCGGTCCTGTTCTTGAGCGTCCAATCGGAATTCCTCCCATCGATGATCCCCTCTATCTCCTTCATCCTCCCGCTAAACCTCTCGAACGCCGCTGCCACCGCTGGCTCGTCCTTCCACGGCCCCTCCGGCGTGGCGCCTAGGTACTCCTCGTCCGGCGAGTGGCTGGACAGCACGTCCAATATCGACATTATCACCGTCGCCTGCACCTGCGACGGGAAGGTGTCCAGGAGGACCTGCTCGGGCTTCTTCAGAAACCGGTCGAACGCTTCGGAGCCCGGCGGGTGGTCCTCCGTCGGAACGTTGGTGCGGGTTATCGTCGGGCGGTTCGGGAAGTAGCCGCCGTAGCTGTACTGGCCGAAGTTGACGGCGGCGTGGTGGCCGGACGCAACCCATATGATGGTGCAGAGGATGTTGACGAGGTCGGAAGGGGTGTTGAGCTCCGGCCAGCCGTCCTTGATGTCCGGGTGGCCCTTCGTCTTCACCTCCGACCACCATGACTGGAGCTCCGAGTCGCCGGCGACGGCGGCAGCGTTAGTGTAGTAGTGGGATACGTAGTCGGTGACCCATTCGTTGATCGCCGACCAGTGGAGGAGGCCGTCGTTGGCGAAGGGGTAGTCCGGAATGGCCAGCTTCAAGCCGTGCTCCGCCGTTGGATCCTCTTCCGCCATTCCTCTGCAAAAGTAACCTCACTTACTTACTGAGTGCTTAAGCTATGAACACTTTTCTCAAAAGTTTAAGCGCTTGTAAACTAATTAACCCAACATATTAAAAGCTATTAATCGCCTTTTTGTCTTTAGGGGTGATTAAGATGTTAATTAAAGAAGATATACTCGTTTTCTTAAGGCTATCAATTACTTTGTCGAATCATCATTAATATATGTATTGTGAATAATAAAACTATCAATCACTATGTCCAAAAGTTTAAAAAATAGAACTATTTATTAGCAATCATAATTAAGTATAGTAATTAACATGTTTATGAATACTAATGTTAAGAACCTTGTCTGAAGAGGTCGATTAAGCTATTAGAAAGAGAACTATTTCAAACAATTTTCACGGTACGAAAAAAGGATTTTGTAGTATCATATAATTTTGTATATATTAATATGGATATTCATGGTGTCTCACCTTCTAATGAGATCAGCTGGGAGTGACTGATTGTCGAATCTCCAGAGCTTGCCGTAAACAACCGCACTTATTTCGCTGCAGTATTTCAAAGGGGAGAAAGCCGACTCTATGATTCCACCAGCACTGATTAGTTGTTGACGAGCAAGAGCATTGATCTCCATGGTGTATCTGAAATGGGGGTGCAGCAATCTGTAGATGGGGTGCATTGCACTGAGTTGCCTATTTGCAGCAATTATATATGGCTCTGTGCAACAGTGGGTTCTTAGCCTGCAACAAGAAAGTTTTGTTCTTGTGTTTAGTATTTTAAGACGACTAACCAAACAAATAGATGTTGATGGAAATTGTTACGAAAGGGGGGGGAAAATACAAGTTAAGAAGACAACAAATTATCAAATGCTCTTCGATATTAATTTGATGGGTGTAAGAGGAAAAATGCTTTTTAGACTTCTAAAATGTAACGTGAAGAGCACAACTTATCTATAAGTAAATATAGCACGAACTCTCAAAGCTCGAAAAAGCCGACAACACTGCAAAAACATTGGCTTTTGGAAGGCTATATAACACTATTCTTGTTAGAATACCTTGGCAGGATAGCTGTTAATTAGAGAAGGCTAATATATGGCATAGTGATGGAGCAATATTTTTCGTGCAATTATTATGGAACAGGTGAATGAATGATGATAAAGACTAGGCGATATTGTCTTTCCTGCTCAAGAGTTTAAAATCTGCCAAGCACCCTTTTCTATAACTGCCCATCAAATGTGAAGTATGAAAATATCGTTCTAACGATTTTGGTTGTTATAAAGAAATTTAGGCTCCCAAACAAGAAATTTTCCGCGCTCGACAACAGACCATACAAGCTGAACTCGATGATAAATATGATGATAGAGTTTGAAAGTGTATGATGGAAGGGTACCAGTGGATGACAAGCTGGTGGTAGCCGGCATCTTGGGCAAGGACATGGGACTTGGCCAGCTTCCATAGCCAGCGGGTGGTGGAGTTGTAGCCGGGGACGAAGACTTCGCGCCACTGAGGCCTTGTGGCTGACTTAGGCCGGGTGAGTTCGATGGCCAGCGGCCGGAGGGTGCTGTGGTCGGTGAGGAAGAAAAGAGTCCGAGAGCCATAGAAGGTAGTGTTCTTCTGTTCCCTCACCTTATTCACGTAAGGCAGGAAAAGGTCATGGTAATCCAACACAAATAGTCTCTTGCATTTTATGGCCTGCAACATTAACATCCCTAAATTGAGATCATAGTGTACTTTAATTAAATGTTTGAAATTAAATTGTAATTTATAATCATCTCATGGATCCTAAATTAGCTCTAGATTTAACTCACCTCTTCGACGGTTACGCAGACTCCCTTGATTTCAGCCTCAATAATCTCCTTTGTGATCAGAGAGTCCGCTGAACCGTACACCTCTGGATCTAATTTGCTTTTGAGAGGAAATTCCTGAGCAAACATGTCAACAAATAATAAGCTAGGCTGCTTGACATAAAAATTTTAACATCTTTTGTAATGTAATGATGTACTTAGTAAGCATGATTATGTACACTTGTTCATATTCAAGTTCAGATATCTTGCTAGTTGATTAATGATGATATAATCCTACCTTAACCAACTCAATGCTCATCGGGTTGAGCCCAGCAAGTGTTTGCCTTGCAAACTCATCATCCTTGAACCATACGAAAGTGTCCCCTATTCATACATACACACACAAGTTACACCATCATCACAGTAGCATACACCACATTAAAAAAAAAAAAAAAGAACGATTATACCCAGATTGATATTGGTTATATAAACATACTTTTGAGCAATTCGGGCAGCTCAAATTGCAAGATGCTATCAGTTCCTTCGGCCACGGCCTTGAAGAGCCTGGGGAGGGTGAGCTTGTAGATGCCTTTTTTGTCTGGGAATTCAATGCCTTCATCAAAGAGGGCATCAATCCCACTGAAATGGGGGAAGCCCTTGTTCTTGTCCACAAGAATGGACCTTAGGGATGGGACAACAGCATGGAGAACTGATCTGAATGTTTTCGCGGAGAAGGTTAGCCCCTTCACCTCTGAGAAAGCTTCATCTCTGGGCAAATATACATTCCCTTTGCTCTTCTCTTCCGACGCAGGATCTGCATACACGTTTCAACTTGCATTAAATATAAGCAACTGAGTTATATCTGTATATATGTTTCTAAGTGGGCTTGAATTTTTGAACTATTTTTAAAGATGGGAAAATGAAACCTTTCTTGCTCCTTGGTCGGCCGGTGCGGCAACGGCGAGGATAAGGGAATTGGTCTCCGCCGAGAACCGGCCTCAACAAGTCCGTGCTCTGGTCTGGATTCCCAAGATCGTTGTATGTGTCGTAGTCATAAATCCGTTCATGAGCCTTTCGCTCTCCTTGGCCATTTCCTCTTAGCTTCTCCAGCTCACTGCTCCTCCTATTTTTCAGTCCGCTTGGTGTCTCCGACGGCAAGTATGACTGCCATGCAAACAAGAAGCAAAAGATCAGGTTCAGTGAGTGCTGATATTGTTTATGAGGTGATGTAATTGTTATAAAAATAGTTAAAATATTGGTAAACTTTTAGCTAATGACCCAAATATTAACGAAGTAACATATAGTGTATGTTTCATGAAGGCTTCATATCGAATTATTTGATTTCTTTGCAGTTTATTTTGAGGCTCTACGATAGTCAATAGAATAGGTTGGTAAAATGTGGTTTATAATTAGTTTTGATTAATGCAACAAAAGAATTCCATTTAAGAAAACCGGTCCTAAATTAACAGAGCTGAATCAAGACAAAATGTTTCGATTTTGACATGATCTGGGTTTCAATTTTCTTTCAGATTTTTCAACCAAACATCTATTCAGAACTTCAATTCCATCGGTTGAGGACACCCACCAAGTACTCCAACTTGCTACACTGGTTAATCTCCAGACAGGACACCGGTGGGCCTAGATGCCATCCATCCTTTTTCATTGTTGGAAAATTTCGTTTATATAGCGAGATGTCAATTTTCTTTTTTCAAAAAAGATTATTTAAATATCAAATTCATCACAGGATGTACCACATGGATTCGGGCTTTTTACTAAAAAAAAAAGGATATATTTTTATATTACCTCACGGTGGAAAAACGAGGACCACAATTATTGGGCTGCCGCCCAGCCAACGATTCCGTTTGGTTTTTATAAATTTTTTATTAAACCCAATTTTTATTTAAATGATACTATTATAAACAATGTAAAAATTCCTATTTTTTAAGTAATTGCGTTCGATTTTCCCACCCGCCCAACAATATCCTTATTTTTCCTATAAGACGCTCCAAAAAAATCAAGCTTTTTGATAAAACAAAGACTAAAAAGTAGTTTAAAAAATATTATTCTTATTATTATTATTATTATTATTATTATTATTATTATAATAATTAGTGTCGTCCCTGAAAGCAGCTTCTTAGGCAACATCATGTCAACCAAACTATAAATCAACCCAACGAACCGTACGAGCCTTTGAGGATCAGCAAAGGACACTCTTGGTGTTTAAATAATTTTGATATTTTGATATAGTTAAAAGGATGTCATTAGCGAAATAAAAAGCACAGGCTTTGTTTTAGAGCTAAATACGAAAGAAGCAATAGCCTCAAATTTGTGAAGGAACTATAAGCACGATTTATAAAGAGCTAAATATAAACACGACAAGATTTATGGAAGAAGAATTTTGCGACCTTGTTGGAGAAGAAGATCCTTTTCTCAGATTGAGTGCTCTTAGGTTGCACCCATGAGTTGCAGGTGAAATTAACAGAACCATAAGGAAAACCACTGAGGGTGATTCCTTCCAGGAACATCTCTTTGTGGTGTTCATTTTCCACCAAAATGGCCCCTGCTTCCCCAAACTCATCCTTCACTTTAAAATTAGCCTCATATTTCACTTCCCCATCTTTACTGCTCACTTTGTGGGCATATGCTTTTATAGTCGCCTTCTCCAAGCCAGTTACTTAACACCAAAAAAACACCACAGTGATATTTATGTTAAACAGTGAAAAGAAAGCCAGTTCTAAGTGGTAATATATGCGTTGTATAATTGTATCCCACTGACCACACTGACATGATTTATTTCCATTAGAAG
The DNA here is from genome assembly GCA_032619315.1 of Piper longum. Taxonomy (NCBI): domain Eukaryota; kingdom Viridiplantae; phylum Streptophyta; class Magnoliopsida; order Piperales; family Piperaceae; genus Piper; species Piper longum. Next base: position 8,681 of record JAVDBV010086703.1, on the reverse strand, counting down.
ACGATGATAACAAAGGAAATATTGGTAGCTTACTTGGGTCAAGCTCAGAGCTAACAAGTTCAAGGAGAATGGATTTGCCAAGCACATCAGCTATGTCGTCCAAACCACGACCAATCCCTACATTAGACAAGAACCCTCCAACAGTTTCCTTAACTGTTACCACAGCAGTTACAGGAATGGTCTTGCCACCTGAGGTAGCACCCACCACTGGTTCACTGCTCGTTCTGGATGAGGCCAAAATCCGGCCTCCTCCGGCGGTTCTCCGGCTAATGCGAAATGCCGGAATCGGCAGGAGGGGCAGCACTGGATGCCCATCTCCTAATACGGAGGGTGCAGTTAGGAGTGCAGGATGGTGCTTGGCCTGGTGTAGAGTAGGTTTCAACATGTTGTTTGTAGGGATAGAAAATAATTTGCCTGGTAGCTTGATGAGAAAGGATGGAAGAAAGGTTGTGGTATTTATAGAGTTATGAGCTAGTAATATTAATGGGTATTTGTGATTTTTATTCGTATCTTGGATCAAAACAAGTAAATTGTACAGTCATTGGAGCATACGAACAATCGAATTCGAGGGTGGTACTAGCTGCTTGTGCTTGTGACTTGGATATTTTTCAGTTTGGAGAACAAAATGATTGGGCTGCAAGGAAAAAGAAACTCGTGAAACGCTGTTTAAATGATAAATGATTTTCACCCTTTGGGACTTTAATTTGATAACGTTTGATCTTTTTTTCCTTTTTTCAATGATAGCAAGGTATTCCACAACATTTGCAAGTTCATATTTTGAGCCTAAGTTAAGGATATTCAGACATTTATATTGTGATATGTTTGGATTCATAAAAAATATAGTTATCTCGTGATCAAATTAATTAATAGATGTCATGTCTCGTAATAAGATACAGTTTATCCCTCACTTCCTAAGTAGTAAGTTAATTAACCATTTTTAAAAGATGGCAAATTAAGTATTTAAATGTTAATCTTTTCTTTTTTGCATGTTGACAGCTAAACTTGATCCATATCAGTGTCCATTTTTTATAAAAAAAATTAATAACGCACGTTTTATACAGTCCTTGCAAATCAAGATTCAATGGACATACATGAAAGACAAGTTACAATGCATATTTTACATGATTCTTAAACATTTTCAAACTAAAAAGAAATAATGCCGACAAACGCAACACCAAAAAAATACAAAACGTCACAAACTTGAGCGCATGAATGTTCTATACACACATTTTAAAATGACACAAAGTGGTGAGATGCTAATCTTTACCTTGCCAAGTCTAATAAGAGTACAGCATAAATGGGCAAATAGTACTCGCTGTGAACTCATTGCAGGGAGACAGAAAGATGCAGTTAACTTATATTAGCTCTTATATGAATTATTCGAGATGTCGTGCTTATAAATTTTAATTTTATAAATAAATTTGTGTTAAATAATGAGATAAACTAAAATAGCCCATTATTTTAAATATATATCTTAATTAAAGGATAAAAACAATTTATTATAATTTGTACATGTTTAATTTATAAGTAGATGTATGATAGATATTACATGTTGTAGTAATACTCACTGGGGTCTAGCTCAACACTAACAAGTTGGAGAAGAAAAGAACGGCCAGGCAAATCAGAAATGCCATTCAGTGCATTAGACATGGCAGAAATCTCTGCCTTAACCGAAATTGAGGCCATTTAGATTACAAAATTATTTCTTCTCACTCTCTCCCTCATGATCAATCTTCCTCGTGATCAATATATATAACAAAAAATTGGAATCGGTTTTCGAAAGAGTCTGAGTCGGATTTAATTGATTTAAATTGGTCAAAAATTAGTTCAATTAAATTGGTCCAAGTCAGTTTAATTGATCATATATAATAATTTAATAACTTATAATATAAATATTTAAAAATTAAGTATTAAAATAATTTTGATATTATTATATATATATTATATATTTTATAGTAATTTTTAATATTTTAATTTTTTTTTTAAAATTATTTAAAATTAATTATTATTTTTATCTCAAGATTAAATTAATAAATTAATAATAAAAAAATGTCATCCCTAGCATGTCTTTTTCTTTACCTCCGCTCTACCTCCCTCTTCTTGTCGCCTCTTCTAATTTTTATGACAGTGGCGACAAATGAGTAAGGAGTATTTCTGTTATTATAAATTTATAATTCTTATTTTATCTATATATAAATACTTTATTTAATATAAGACTAAATTTTTTTAATAATTTATTTAAAACTAATTTTATATTTAATTCAATGTTATTTTTTATTTAAATTATGTCAAATTCAATTTTAATCGGCGAATAGAATTAACCGATTTTCCCATCAAATCATTCTAAGCCAGCTGTTGCAGAGATGGACAATATAGAGTGGGACTTAGGTACCAGGTTGAGGCGCTATCTAAGCAAGATGGATGGCAAATAAGAGGCTGTCAAGTGCGTGTACAAGTTTGAAGTGGGGTCCACGTCAAGACTCAAGGCGTACGAATCTTCTGGGCAAGACCACGTGATGGATTGCTTCGTTTCGTCCCACTCTATCTTCCTTCGTGAAGCTCCTTTCGCCATCGTCTTTCTCTCATAAGCCTCGTGAAAAATTATGTTCGTATAAAATATTTATTGTTATATTTATCTCTTTTTTAATTTTATTTTTTAAAAATTAATGCAACAATTTTTAAAAATTAATTCTGTATCAAATATGTGTTAGGGTAAGACTCTTACTACGAGGTCTACATGTTCGTAGATCTTCAACTTTAGCTAATAAAAAATAACTTACACCTATGATTATTTTACACTTAATCAATCAGGCTACTATAGATTATATTAAAGCTAGCATGAGATAATATTACATAGTATGGTGGACTAGATATTAGTCAGAGCTAAGCTAAGCTCGTGGCATAAGAAAAGGAATTCAAAATGAAATTTCTTAAAAATTAATTTCGCGTTTAATACCCATACTTATTGGAATGAGATCTATTCAATACATTAGGGAGTGTGTGTTTATAAATTTTTGACTTAGAATAATTACTTTTAAAGAAATGAGATGGAATCATTTTAAATAACTCCCTAGCATAATAAAGATAATAAAAAATAATGAACTTGACACAACAATCCATACTTCATTTATTAAGTAGGGTTTACTGCAAAAAATACAACAACATTTGCTAGTGTTCATTTTCTCTACTAAACATAGAAAACTGTAAGCATCTATTCCTTTATATCATTTTCTAAATAACAATTCGATAATATTTTTTTGTATTGCTACTATTATAGTCCACACTCCATCCACATCACAATTACATACGTCTATATTTTAAGAATATTTACGTGAAAATTTTATGTTGCCCAGTATTACACCACCACCGTATATCTTGTTTATAATAATTCATCTAGATCACCTTATTAGACTTTGTAATTTAGTTTAGTGCATATACGTATTTTAATTTTTTAGATAGTATACAAGTAGGGGTACTAAATGAGCAAGCGAATCGAACTTGACTTGTATTCGTGAGTTCAAACCTGGCAAGATTAAAAATTAAAAGTACCTCAATTAAAAAAATGAAGTTGACGTGAGGTCAAAGACTTGGATGTCTACTATCTTAACTGTATTATTTTTTTATTAAAATATTGTAGATGAATAAATATAACTAGTTACAATTAAACTTATTAGTATATATATATATATAATATAATATAAAAATTATATTATTATATTATTTTATTGAGTCGAATTCAAGTCGAGCTACAAGTCGAGTTCGAGTTAAACCGAGTAAAGTTGACTCAAATATGACCTTGCTCAAATTCGACTCGTATAATATGAGTTTGAGAATTTAAATATTAAATTTCGAGTTAAGTCGAACTCAACTAAATAAATACTCATGAGCTGACTCGCTCAATTAACAACCCTCCTTACAAATCTAATTATTGTGCAGCCCGTGCATATAAATACACTACTTTTGCTTTGTAACTAGAAATTGAGAATTACAACAATGATATATTTGATGGCTATGTTTCATTTAATACTATTGCTATCTTATATTTTGTGTTTTATATAAGCCCTTTAATTTTACGTTTAATCAGGCAATGAATTGATCGCGACGAAGAATCGATCACTCCTTTTAAAAAAATATCTAAAAAACTGAAATAATTATTTTCCACTTTTATAGAAGCCATTAAGTTGGCCAGTAAATAATCGATACGCCGTAAAAGAAAATTAAAAAAAAAACTCGATGCAGGAGTCAATTTGATGGTGTCTATTACGAGTAACGTGGCTAATAGCACTCAAATGTTGCCAAAGGAGTTGTAAATGTGGATAAGCCACTGGGCCACTTTGATTGCTTATTATTGCATGACATGTCTAGTCATATTTTAAGATTTTTTAGCGACAAGAGATTGATAAAATTAGTTGAATTAATGCTAGCTACAAATTTGTCGGTTCACATCAATCAATATCTCATAAATAGGTCCGCAGGGCGAAAGTATTGATTATTATTTCTGGAATGCAGGCCTGACTGCCCTTGGGCAGGCAAATTATTGTACCCTCCACGTTCTAAAAAATATAAAAATAAAATCTAGTCGATTCGGCGAGATTTGCCTCGACCTAGAGATTATAAACGAGTCAACGAGCCAAAAAGTTTTATTACTCTTAAATGGCTTAATTTTCATGCAAACTAACTCGATTATAAAATCGGCCTAAACGACGCTCTCCTAACTTGGCTACCTCTATATTAATGTTTTTTTGTTATTTGATTATATATAAATAAATATAATTAGTTATAATTAAATTTATTAATATATATATATATATAAATTATCCAGATAATGTTTATATCTTAAAATTTAATCTATATTGTTCAATTATAAGGACGATTCAAATTTAACAAAAAATAAAAAAAATAAAAAATAAAACACCCTCATCACCACCCTTATTTAATACGTATTCAATAATAATATTTGTTTATTTTTTAATATATTTTGTGTAGGTAAATGATATTATGTATATTATTATATTAAATTATTGAGTAAAATTCGAGTCGAACTACGAGTAGAGTTCGAGCTAAATTACGAGTCGATTTTAAGTTAAGTTTGAGTTGTAACAAAGTCGAGTCAAGTCGAACATTACTTTGCTCAAACTCGACTCGTAATATTTGACTTCGAGTCGAGTTTGAACTCAGGTATTTAAATATCAAATTTTAAGTCGAGTTAAGCTGAATCGAATGTAAAATACTCGTAAACTGGTTCACTCAATTAATAACCCTACGAGAGGCTGATCACTATAAGTTATTTAATTTTTTTTTTCAGATGAAGACAATTTTTGCATTATAATAAAAGTTTCCTATTTTTAGTAATTATACTTTATTTTTTCACTGTCTGGAAATATAAAAAAAATTTCTTTATTGGTAAAAGTTCCAGTTAAAAGTAAAAATATTAGTCATTAAAAATCACTAAAACTTTTAATTAGATAAATTTCTATTTACATTTTTCATTCAGATCTCATATGACATTACGAGAGAAAGACAATCATAATCCTTATGACAATGTCACATCAACCAACCGTGATTAAAAAAATATAATTAGTGCACTAGTTTAACTGAGAGAGTTTCAAACCATATAAATAAATAAATAAAAATTCATTGGTTTAAAATAAAAATATGCATATAACAGTGTCATCAATTTGATTTATTTAAAGAGAAACGTGTTTGCAATATTTGGACGTAGCCAAAATGGACCATGGACTTGGCACCACATTCCAAGAGAAACGTGTTTGCAATGGTTTATCAAGAGTTCCCAGTTACGGGTATATTTTGCCTACCTAAGATTGAGTCGGATTTAACTAAATTTTAAAAATATAAATAAAATATAATATATGACATTGAATATAAATATATTGCGATTTTAAATAAAAAAATTGAGATTAAAAATAAGTACAAATTAAAATGATACAGAGCCCAGACTATTTAAATATAAATTATACGCTAAGATAAAATATTAATTAATTATTAATTTAGATCTCGGTTTAAGAGGGCCGCAACATTGGATTAATTTCTTAAAATTTTTTTAACGAGTGCACTCCACCGCCCTAGGCTTCGTATTATCTTCCTCGTTTGTCGTGCCATAAATTTGTGACGAGTGTTTGTACCGTAGCAATTGATATCGTCGGTTGCACTGTAGCAGCATTGGACGTGGCCAGAATGAAGCATGGACTTGCCACCACATACCACGAGAAACGTGTTTGTAATGGTTTTTCTAAAGTTCCCACATGCTGAGTTTAAAATATCGGAGTGGTCTACAGTCGACACAGATAAAATATATTATATGACATTGAATATATTTTTATAATAAATATTTAAGTAAATACTAATTAAAATAGTTTGATTTTTAATAAAAAAATTGAGATTAAAAATTAGTACAAATTAAAATGGTACAAAGCTCGGATTGCATTAGTTTTGAAGAGTTTATGGCGTAATAATGGGTTGGACTGGCTGGTATTTAAAATTAGGCCACTTGTAATATTTATAGAAAATAAGAAAAAACATTATAAGAACTTACAAGAGCTATTTTGTAACACCTTAATTTGGCTCATTTGTGAATGGAAATATTATAAGCGACCGAATCATTTATTAATGTACTTAATTCGTTTAAGTTAACTCAGATCTACCCTCTGTATCTAAAGTGGTGATATAATATTCAATGCATAGATGTGATGTTTACATTTCTTCTAAATAAATATTATGATAAACAATCCACGTTAAAAAACAAACTCATTAAAAGTTCGAAAGATAGTACTTTTTAAAACAAAACGAACGAAGTTTCTCCTAAAAATATAATATGGATCACTCTATCAACAACAAATAGTTTATATATGGAGCGATAAAAACTTAAAACATTGTTAAAACATTGTATTTTTCACGCATCATTCACAACATGACAGATTTTTATCTTACTGCACCGGATCTCAACACTCATCATGTTCAATTCCACTCATCATAGTCAATCACACACATTATATCATTATTTTACCCAAACATTTCCTACAATCAAAAATTATAGTGTTTTATCCACCACAATAGAGAACAGTTCATCACACCACATTTCTCCCTCATTCTCGACAGGTACATATGTCATATTGCTCCTCCTTGGTCCCAACAACGTTCAGTCATTCAAGTTCTTACTTGCATATATAATACAGAAAAGTCAGTATTGAGTGTTACTGTCAAGAAATAACTAAATAATCAAACTAGCATGTGAGAGATGACTCTCATGTTAAATACTTTGATATTAAAATCACTCATAAGGGCACGAATCAGGAGCTTTATGCCTCAACTTGAACAACATCTCATTTTAACCGGTCTTGTGCCTTGACATTTTCATACTATCCCACGCTCGAAAAATCCATTACACTAAAGCCCTCTACATCCTCCTTATAACTCTTGGCCCTGAGCACAGAGGTCGAGTACTCTCATTTAGGCACCTTTAGTACCCTTTGAATCCACAAGTCTAGACATGCACTGAATTGTACTACTCGTAATCCTCCACACTTCTCTAGATTTTAGGAACTCAAAATATAGATTTGTCAAGATCCCTCAGGACTAGTACAATATCGAGAAATACGTGTTTACTGTTAGCTGATTAAACTATAGCCACGTAGGAGCCGTTTTTGAGAGACGTCATTGATTGGCTGTTCCACAGACTGATCACCTGTGGCATAGTAAATCATGGTGACTTAGAGACAAATCCATAGACCTACCAACATTTTAGCCACCCAGTATGCTACGTAGGGATTTCATTTTCCCTGCCACTTATATGATACCTTGATCCTATTAGAGATCAGAGTGACATACCTATGTAGCAGGTCTTTCTTAGCCGAGTGGACTTCCTTAGTTCATCCGATGTTAGATACCACATGTGAGGATGAGATACCACCTAGTGGGAGTTCGTGAGCAGTGTGACTAGATTTTTCACGAGACTCAGTTTCTTTTCCTATAACCCAGAGATGTCAAACATGATAGAGAGTTTCACGTGAGTATTTCCACTCACCCCTCTAGATATATCAGTTATTCTATCAGTTGTGCAGAGAATTGAGATGAGTGGACATTGACTAGAGCACATGACACAGACCAGATGCAGACGCTAAACCCATACAGAGTATGTTATCATACTCCTTGAGACACGCTGTGTATGTACAGGTGTTCTCACCTCCATTTCGACACAGAGAGCGCTCTTTTAGAAGCAGTTAGTGGTTTTATAGGTAGCCACCAGAGTTATAGTATACGGTAGAGTCGTAGCAGCCATCCTTGTTCTCTTATAGAACAGAGTGAGATACTTGACTTTGGAACAAGTCAACTAGGATCCAGTGAGCAGTCCAGTTCCTTATATAAGGACAACTGAGAGTTAGACCTAGATTGGCGACAGTGAGCTGCACAGCTCATTAGGTTATACACCGTACTTAGCAGGAGACTCATAGCAGACTTTAGGATGACTGTAGGACCTAAAATAGAGTTCCTATGAGTACATGTAGGTGACTTTCCATAGATGAGGATTAGAGGAACATGGGTAGATGCTAGTAGGTACTGTAACACCCCGATTCGGCTCACCCTTGAACCGACCCGGAAATGCTACCGGCGACCGAACCGTTAGCTAAGCTACTAGATTCGGTTAAGCCGACCCGGATCTACTC
>JAVDBV010086701.1:0-22135 GCA_032619315.1 Piper longum | reverse complement strand
CTTGCTATTGTATCCATTTCGTACTTTTCTATGAGTGCCCACTACCAATAATTTTGCTATCTAGTGTGAGCATTTCTTACATTGCTCTCCTTGTCTAATGGTTTCTTATATATTTTAAAATGCTTGCTTGCTATTGTATCCATTTCGTACTTTTCTATGAGTGCCCACTACCAATAATTTTGCTATCTAGTGTGAGCATTTCTTACATTGCTCTCCTTGTCTAATGGTTTCTTATATATTTTAAAATGCTTGCTTGCTATTGTATCCATTTCGTACTTTTCTATGAGTGCCCACTACCAATAATTTTGCTATCTAGTGTGAGCATTTCTTACATTGCTCTCCTTGTCTAATGGTTTCTTATATATTTTAAAATGCTTGCTTGCTATTGTATCCATTTCGTACTTTTCTATGAGTGCCCACTACCAATAATTTTGCTATCTAGTGTGAGCATTTCTTACATTGCTCTCCTTGTCTAATGGTTTCTTATATATTTTAAAATGCTTGCTTGCTATTGTATCCATTTCGTACTTTTCTATGAGTGCCCACTACCAATAATTTTGCTATCTAGTGTGAGCATTTCTTACATTGCTCTCCTTGTCTAATGGTTTCTTATATATTTTAAAATGCTTGCTTGCTATTGTATCCATTTCGTACTTTTCTATGAGTGCCCACTACCAATAATTTTGCTATCTAGTGTGAGCATTTCTTACATTGCTCTCCTTGTCTAATGGTTTCTTATATATTTTAAAATGCTTGCTTGTTCTTGAGAAGTTACTAAGGTCAAGTAAACAGCCACAGTACAACCCTCCAACCCTCGCACTGCAAACAATGTCGAAGATGTTTATAACTCAAAAAGGAGATCACTATGATAAATCATTCGATGATCTAACATAATGTGCATGATATTTGGTTTCATAACTTGTTCGGTCTACATTTTTATTGATGTTGATACTTACATATGATGAATTTCTAATATTTTATTTTCAAACAGACTGCAAACAATGTCGAAGATGTTTATAACTCAAAAAGGAGATCACTATGATAAATCATTCGATGATCTAACATAATGTGCATGATATTTGGTTTCATAACTTGTTCGGTCTACATTTTTATTGATGTTGATACTTACATATGATGAATTTCTAATATTTTATTTTCAAACAGAAAGATCAACAGACGCTCTTACTAATGCTCAAGGAGAGAAGTATTCTACCTCTTTTGCGATTATAATACTATCTCTTTTGCAATTATAATACTATTTGTTGCTTGCTCTTTACAAAAACATTTTTTTTTAAAAAAAAACATTTACTTGCTAGAGACTGCCATAAATCATATTTTCAGATTATTTACTGCTTCCAATTGTATTTTAAAAAAAACCACTTCGCCTTTCACCCAAACCCCTTCAACTATCTGACGCTCGGAAAACCAGCAGCAGCATCTGGAACAGATTGATGATATCCAAATACAGCGATATGGCAGCCCAAATGTAGTCATCGTAAGTGTATCGCTTGATCAAATTATCAGTGTCATACACTATATAGCCCGCAAACACTAATGCAGCCAAACAGCCATAGATCATGATAGTGACCTTTCCCATGGGGAAGAACATCTGCAATCATCTTAAATTTACTAACTTCATCCTCTTGTTAATGTTTAAAGAGAACACAAAATGCTTAATGGGTGGTTACCTGGATGATGGCAAACACAAGGAGAGCAATAAGTGCACCAAAAAGAAATGGCTCAAGGAAACTGAAATCTTTGCCTCTTCTCGCTGCCCAGAATGTGTAGAGAGTCAGGCTGACGACCACTGCTGCTGTCAGCAATGCTGCTTCAAGTATAACCTTCCCTGCACAAGACGGAAGCATTCATTAAATCATGTGATCCAGCAGTACACAGGCTAAAAGACCAAACGGCACGATGAGCTTCTGTTAACATAGCTACCCAAATAAAATTTTAATCTTTAGACAAAATAATCGCTACAATACCTTCCAAGTATATAGTCATAATAAAACCATTTTCAACTCAACCAAAGATGGATAAAAACAGACATATTACCGCTCGTGAAGGCACAGGTAATTCCAATGGCGAAACTTATGCCAAGTGTGAAAATGCCCAATAGAATGAAGTTGATGGGATGCCTCCGATGATAGTGAAACAGCGGGCAAAGAGCTGCAAGATGAAAATTAAAGATCAAAACCACCACCAATAACAAATACAAGTTACTCGTGCAACCTAAATAGGAATCAACAATTATATTGACTATGCCCATCACACTTTATCCAACCAAACTAGTTAAAATAATTGCAATGAATTCATTTCCAATCAAAGTTTTTATAACAAACATAAGCAATTTTACAAGTATGCCCATTTAATTATTGAGAGCAAAACCATGAAATTTGAAGAAAAGATCCTTACTCTTTAAAATCGTCATGAAAACTATTGAACACCAAGCTACTAAAATAAACACAGAAATAAGGCAAATGCAATAACACACGTGCAGCTTTTTTGCATAAAAAAAACAATGAGAACCCTACGAAAAGCAAGCAATACAGTGAAAATATCAATCTCAACTAGCACCCCTACTTACCTTTTCCCTCCGCACGAAATAAGCAGTAAAGAAATTGCAAAGAATTGTAAAGAAATCGTGAAGAAATCATTTCACACATAAAGTTGAACTCTAAGATCAACAACATAAAACGCTCCCACATAGAGTAGACGCATAGCAGTGCATTTTTGTTTATCAATTTCTTGCAAAAAGAATAGATTGGATTATGATGAACATCAAAAAACTAGAAAAAATACATCCCTATGTTCATTTCCACTCCCAACTATCTCTGGCTCTACCCATATCCATTCCCACAGCTCGCACGAAATCAATTCACAGAAAATACGATACAATTGAACTCTAAGATCAACAACCTAAATAGAAATCAATTCACAAAGAATACGATATAATTTAACTCTTAAGAACAACAACCTAAATTGAAGTCGATTCACAAAGACCACGATATAATTAAACTCTAAGATCAACAACCAAAATAGAAATCAAACCCTAAATCCATTTCGAACCCCAAATATCACCGATTAACTAAGAACAGGATACAATTGAACTCTAAGATCAACTGCCTAAATAGAAAACCTAAATAGATCTCAACGCACAAAGATTACGATTCAATAAAACTCCAAGATCAACAACCGAAATTGAAATCAACCTTAATCGCCACTACTCAGCGAAATAGCAAATTAATCATTTTCAATCCCAACAATCACCCATTCATGAAATTAGCACGAAAGAAATCTGTTCACAAAGAAAACGGCACAACTGAACTCAAAGATACAACAAACTGCAACATCACATCCAAGGAAAATATATAATCAGGGCAGGATGACGATGGTATGATCACGAAGAACATGAAAACGGTATGTATATAAAAAAGAGAACCGTATCGGGTAGAACATACCAATGAAGGGGAGGATGATCATGACGATGTAGAGGGCGAGGCCGGCAGAGGTCGTGGCGAAGAAGCGGGCGATGGGGTGGACGGAGACGATGACGGCGGCGACAGCGACGGTTAGGAGGAGTTGGATGGAGAGGATGGAGTAGACCTTGCGGATGAAGGACCACCGGAGTTCGGGGCTCTCGAGCATCATCGGGTAGAGAGGGCGGTGGCCCAACCCCGCCTCCAAGTCGGTGTCCTTCCCCATCGCACCCCACATTTGCCGATGATCGATCGCCGCTCACGAGCTATTAAGAGCGAACTGTGTGCGAATATTGCGGTCGAAGACGAAAACGGCGACGATTGGGTATACATATATACGAGAAGAAAGGAAGAAGTGTGGTGAAGGGGGCAGAAGGTTCGGGACGCGGCCCAGCGGTTACTTCTCACTTAAGTGTTCAAAAAGCCATTAACAATATCCGATTTAAATGCGAGTTTGTAGTTTTCGAATTTAAACATCTCACTATTCCGAGAGAAAAATACTACTCGCAATTTCAAAATTAACTTTAATTGCTCATCTTTACTCCTCGTAAACATTAATAACACCATTCTTTATATTAAAATGTCATCAATTTAATATGACTAAAAAGTGGGATCTTAAAAACGCATTAAATATGTAAAACTCCAAAAATAATTAAGTTAGTTTATTTAAATTTTATAAATTTTAAATTGGGTTAAATATTATTTAATTAAACTCTAGTCTTATAAATCTTGAGTACTTAACTTTTATTAAAAAATAAGAATAATATAAAAAATAATAAATAATAATAATAAAATAATAAATAAATAATAAAAAATTTATTAACTTTTTTTTATCAACCAAATGGGTATTCGGCGGTGTAAAAGAATAGCACTAGGTATGTTAAAACACTTTTTAGGTGACTCTTTATATTTTTTTATCGTTGTCATTTTTTTTCTTCTCTCCCTTTCTTTTGTTTTATACATACATCTCTTTATTTTTTTAATTCTTTTGATTGCTAATATCTATTTAATTATTTCTTCTTCAATGTGCATATTTATCACGTGGTTGCTTAATTTTTTATTCTTGACATCGTTACATGATTTTTTGAGTGGGAAGTTATATCTATTTTCTTCTCTTTATGTTCTGTTTTATTTTATTTTTTTACTTCTCATTGTTTTATTAATTAAATTAATTATTAGTGTTTATTAATAATATGATTAATTTTCCTATTATTATTATTATTTTGTATTATAATAAGTATTATTAACGTTAATTCATCATTTATATTATCTGTAAATTAATATTAGTATTATATTAAATATTGATTACATGTCTCGTAATCCCATTTTATTTATTATACTTATATTTGACAAATTGTTAACATCTAATTATAATCTAATTAATTATTACTTGCTATCATTTTAGTTTGTTGACCTCTAGATCTTCATGATAAAAATTAAAAATAAATCAACAAACTAGTTTGTATAGTTTGTATTTTTTTGCATGTCTAAATAGTTAGATCACTATATAATCTGATTACATTTGAGAAAAAATCATTTTAAGTATATGCCTAATTAAGTAAGTTAGTAAGTGATTATAGTAATTAGTTATTTTAGGATGTAATTGATCTAGGTTTGTCATTAATTAACTAGTTAATATTTCTCATCTTGATTTTAGACTATGTAGATGAATATTAACCTTATAAATGAAGACAAAAGTTTTATTTGAGAATAATATAATAATTTATTATATATAATGTCTTACCGAGTGTACAATTTAAATTAATTATTTTGATATTAATTACTTTATTATATTATATTATATATATATAGTACAACCATTATATGGTATCAAACTTTTAAAATATTATTTAATAAATAAGGCATTAGTTTTGTATTGTGTTAAATTAATTTTAATAAATGTATAAATTATTGATGAGAACTTAAAGGCGATTAATAAATATGACTATATTTATTTTTGGATGAATTAATAAGTTATAATGCGGTTTACAATTTTAACTATTTTATATGGTTGATGAGGCATAAACTAGAAATTTATGAGTTAGAATATTGATAGCTTACATGTTAGTATATTTTAATCATTTGAGATATCATCATTAGTTTACCCATTTTAATATTTTCTTCACTATTATATATGATTAATTATTAATTTATTGGTTGATAAATATTGACATCCTTAAAAGTTATTTTGTTTTCTATTATATCTGATTAATTATTAATTTATGAGTTAATAATTATTGATATCCTTACGAGTTGAAGTAGTTTTTGGCATGTTTTAATTTTTCTTGATAATAATTAATAATTTGGTGTGGCCATATAAATTTAGTTGGTATCAATTAATTAAATATTAAATTATTATTGTTCACTTATAAATAATGAACCAAATGATCAACTAATTTTTGGGGGATATATTTTACTATTGTTTTTTTTATATACCTAGTTTAAGTATCGCATATCATAACATTTTATGCATTAGACTAAGTAATTATGTGTATTGACATATGAGCTATTTGTGACTCTTAGATTAGGATTCTCATTGCGATTATGGTGTTTCATCATACTTCCAGGTTTCGACCAGCATGCGTTGAGCCTACCAGGGTCATAGAATTGACTTGGTCCAATACGGGCCGCACTTTAAAATTTTTCAAAAGATGAAATATGTGCCCCATGTCGAAAGGGGTGACAGAACACAATGGCGAAAAATAATTCATTGTGCATTTGTGATATTATAAAAATATGTCACTAACGAGTGTTACTGATCCAAAATATAACTACATCAAACTGGCTATGAGAGCTAACTCTTATGTGAAGTAAAATATTTTTATATACTTTTCGTGAACATTCTCAAGGGCATCTACTAAGGAGCCCGAAGGCTCTAGACCCAGTAGCATCTCAAACTAACTAGTCACTTGATGTCTCTTTCGACATTTTCCTATTTTATTTTCCAATCCCTCGCGATTACCAATATATCATAGACCCTCTCCTTTCCTCCATAATTCTTCTAGCCTTGAGCACGGAGGCCGAGTACTTTCGGGCAATCGCTTTTAGTACACTTTGAACCACAAGTCTGGACGTGTGCTGTACTTAACAGTACCCGTAAACCTCCACATTCTATGTATGAGGAACTCAAATGCAGAGTTTTTAAGATCCCTAGGGAATGGAATAGATCTCTCACTAATCTAGAGCCTACCATGACTGTCACGTGCACCCGTTCATGGTATATTCGAGTCGGTTTCACCATCTCTAGTGTCACTAAAAAGTCAATAAAATTATATATATATATATGCCTGGGAATGGATTTATATAATAGGCCTGAAGGAAACTTATGGTGGATCTTGTTTTTAAAATCATACTCGAAAGATCTCATACTCAAAGGTTATTAATTTGAAAAATTATTCGCGTAAATAGCCTGAGTTAAGTGGGATCCGATAAAACACCTCTTAACACTCCTATAATCAGTAAAATAAATCACTATAGAATAGAATAATAAACTAGGGACGAATCCTAAACGGAACTGGCAAAAGCTTTGAGCGTGTTCTTGCACTTAGATAGCGAGCTCCTACTTCGTACCTACACATCAACTAAATAATAACGCCCATTCTAATCATGTGATGCATGAATGTGATGAAGATCTATATAAAATAATAGTTAGTCATACAAAGATGACAACAAAACATATGCTATTAAAAAATACACATGGTTACTGACATAACATGAGTACTCATAATAACTTAGCCCTAACCATGAAAACCTAAGCCCTTATTACCTCTTTCTCATACACCAACCTAGTAACTGATGCATATTCATTAACTGAGACAGGAAGGGCAATCCAATTCACACAAGTACAAACAACTCAAAAATCCTATAATAACTAACTCGCGTATTCACCCTAATTACAATTTAGTTGTTACTACCATTATACGACCATCTTCACAATCATGAAATTTTTAATCTTCAATACTTATCAATATGACTCCATTAACATCTAATTTTAAATCTAGTGTTTCTAATTACACCTCAGCCATTGCATTCTTAGTCAACTATAGTAAATTACGCATTAATATAATTCATTTTCAAATCACATGTATGGCTTTATCAATGCTATCCATGAAAACATTCTTATTCAAAATAACTCACATCCAATCATGACATTCACTTAATCAAGTCACACAGTTTATAAATTAATACCTAATTTTACATTTTCCCCTAATTCTCTATAACATAAATTTTCATCAATCAATCATGCAATAACATCCATTGTAATGACCCAGCCCAAAGTGCAATGTAATGGGCATAAGTCATTTTTTTAAAATGGTTAACCTAAGTTAAAGATCTATAGTCCATTCCTACTTATAAATAAAATCTTAGCCCGGTAGGTATTAGATGTGAGACTAAATTGAGGGATCTCACATCCATGATCATGAAATGAAGCAATCTAAATCAAATTGGCAAGAATATGTATACCTAATATTGGTACCGAAAGTGGCGATGGCGATGATGGCGGCAATGGTCGTGGCTGTCGTGGGCATGGTTACAGTTCAGCCGAGGGACGACTCGACAGGGCTAGGATTGAAGCACATGGCTAGGATGTGACGAGGCCTTATCGGAGCTGCATCGCCCAGCCTACGACTGGGCAGTTGTGACGGTGGCTGATAGCCGGTGAAAACACCGCAAATCGGTGACTATGCCATGACAAGGTGCTGCTATGAGGGATGAAGGACGAGGAGGCGAATAGCCTGGTGGGGAGGAGATGGCCGTAAGGAGAGTTGGAGGGATCAGGTCGGCGTTGTAGTTCCTGGTAGCGGCGGTGACTCGAAACAGCCCCGGCTAAGGTAGGAGGTGGCCGTGGAAGGGAAGTGAGGGGTCTAGTTGAGGTAGGAGGTGGCCATGTAAGGGAGGTCTGGTCGACTGCAAGGGTGGCGGTGGCGCTCAATTGATCGGCAGCAGTGTTAATGGTCGGTGACAGAACATGCAAGCAGCAGCCTTGGGTCACTCGGGGTCTCCGTGCATGGGTCGTCCAAGCCTAGGAAGAGTCGGAAAAGAGGTGGAAGGGGCTAGGGAGGGTCTCCAGAGGTCGTCGCCGGAGTTGGGGCCGACAGAAACACATGGAAGGTAGTGGCAGTGAGTGACCGTGTGGGAAAACCTGGAGAATAGGATAGGGAGAGGAGGAAGGAAAGAGGGTGTTTAGGTGGCGGCAACCCCCTGAGTGAGACTAATTATGATAGGCAAATAGATGTGGACACGGTCAAGCCAGAAAAGTTAATCAGCGGTTAGTTGGTAAATGTGTAAGAAGGCCAGTTTATTCTTTTCTCTTTCTCTCAACCACTTCTTCTACCTCGTGAAACAACCAACTTTGGGACTCTTGCGGTTGACGGACTCGTCTGCACGATGAAAACTAAGATCCAGGATGGCGATAGTGCAGCAATGGGCAGGGCAGTGCCTCGATGGGTATGTTGGCAACGGTGCTTCAAGAGGCTTGGTAGCAACAGGCTTCAAGAGGTGTTCCTCCAAGTCTCCACCCAGCCAGACTTCGGCGTGAGGCAAGGGGGACACCGTGATGATGACGATCTGGCAGGAGATAGCGAGTGATACACTAGGGAACGAAACCGAAGATGGACACCTGATCTTCGTTGCACCGACAATGTGGTTTGGCTTGACGGCAGCGAGCCGTGCAACTCTGGCAATGGCAAAACGGGACTCGACTGTGTTGGCAGCGGCACAATGAGTTCTTTGGATGTTGGAATGGCCAGTGCAGCTTTCTCTCGGTAGTTCTCCCAAGCTCCCCATGGCAGCAAGGGGAGACTTTGGCGGCACTGCAACCCTTCATCTTGGCCGGTAGTAGGGTGATGGATAGCAGCAAGGTTGCAGCAATGACAATGCTCCACAGCAGCGACAAGAATTTCAGCATCAGAGGACTCTGTTTTTTCCGTATCAGTAATCTCTTGATTTTTTTTTTTCCGTGATGGCGGTTTCGAACTACGGCAATACTCCACCCGGAATTGAATATTGCTTTTGGATACCAAGGTGGGGTTGCTGTTAATTAAAAAATAGTCGCGAAATCAGCTCTCTGCTGTTGTTTTCTGCCGCAACCCAGTTTTCTCCTTCTCTGGTCAGCCACTTCTTGATTTTTTCCCGGCATCAAACTCCTGTTGGACTCCACCCAGATCTGAAGATTGCTTCCCTCGCTTCATTTTAGACACCAAGATAATTAAACGGTCGGCATTGGTCGTAAAACAATCGCAAAATTAGCTCTCTACTACTATTTTCCTCTGTTTTCTGTCTTATCAGTCAGCAACTTTCTCGCAAAATTCCGGTGACGGTGAGAGTCTCCGATGGCAAGTCTTCGTTGTGTTGTGTCGGGATGACTTTGAGCTCCACGCCGGTGGTCTTGGGCATCCTTCTTCCTACAGCAGTAGCATTAACTTGCAGGCTCTGTCTTCACGACTGCAGTGGCAAGCTGATTCCAACAGGTAGGCGAGTCCACTCCAACAAGGGCACGAAAGTAAGGCTCCTTTTCACGGTGTGGGCTGCCAAAATCCTGCAACATACAATGATGGCGAGCAGGGGTGAGGCTAGGCTCCAACAGGATTTGCTGGTGGTGTGGATGACCAGCCGGCAATGACAATATCTCTTCTTGGCAATGCTCCGTCTGGGTGCAAAACTTTAGCAGCGGCAGTGAAAGCTCCCTCTTTTAGAACTGTAGCAGCAAGGTGGGAAGGACGCGGGGCGGCAATGATTAAAAGGATGCATGCAGTCCCTCTCTCGAAGCTGATCGGCAGCGCGCTCTCCCCCGGCAGGTGCAATAGCAGCAAGGCAAGCTTCAACTCCAAGGCTCGGCAATAACGGGGATGGGTCTCCTCCTGTGGAAATGTCTCTTCTCGGCAAGGCTTCATCGGAAAAATGGTGGATGGGGACGTCTTGGCGTGCACGACGGGGAAGGCAGCCTTTTCCATCCCCTTCTTTTATTCTCTTTCATGGGGCAGCGACTATTTTTTCTGGAAAAAATAAAAACCCCAGCAAGAAAATAAACACTCCCTTTGAAGTAGATCTGTTGCGACGATACCAAAGGCAGACTTTGACAGCACTGCAACTCGTTTTTTTCAGTTGGCAAGATAGCAACTTAAAGCTCGTATTCATGGCAAGAGGGTCGGGGCCCCCTCTGACAAAGGGCTTCGAAAACTTAATAAACAACATTGCAATTTCTAAAGTTTCACGTTTGAAAATTTTTCTTCCCCTATGTCAAGCATTTAAGTTCCATTCTTTATAAAGTTTTTGAAAAGCCCTATTTGTTCCATAAAAATTGCAATGTTCCATAAAGTTTTAAATATGTCAAAGAAAGATAAAATTTTTTAAACATTCTACTTATACATAAAAGCCCAAACTATGAAGTTATTGTACATCAAACAAACAAAGTTAATTTCCACCGTGGACGTTAGATTTTCACAGATAGGCAACAAAATCTAGGGTTGTTCACGAGTCGAGTTAACTTGCGAGTTTTAATGAGTTGACTCGACTCGAATCGACTCAAACTCGTCATATTTATAACTCAGACTCGATAACACGATACTTATAACTCGACTCGACTCAGTGACAAATGAGTTGATCACGAGTTCTATTAAACTCGGACTGACTCTACTCAATTTAGACTCAACTCGTAACTCGAATAGGCTCGACTCGATTCGATTTATTGCTTTCAATGCAAGATGTTTCATATACTCCATTTTTAATGGAAAACAATCTCAATTTAATTGACATGCTTTAAATCATTCCCAATAGACATATTTGACAGTTTTAAACATCGATAATGAGCTGTAATAAATACAATAAAACTACAAGTGTAACCAATTTTTTTTTAAAAAACCCCTGACATTCCCAATATCCATTGACAATGTATTTATATGTATATAACATTTAAAGTTTTATAATCAGAAAAGATATCTAAATAGTATTTTCTTAATAAAAAAAAAAGAGACAATGGCACAATATTTTAAACTGGTTGTTGCATAGACTTTTTAATCATTTTGTGGTTATGGCCATTAACTTGTTCTGCATGCAACAACACTCCCTACCCCAACTCCCTCACGCCCCAGCAGCACTCCCTGCAAGTTGCAAATATGACAAGATATAAGAGCATAAGGGCATCCGGAGAAATCAACAACATGTGGTCTTATATCAAAGTTGCAAGTTCACTCTTATAACCAGGCTGCATAAGGCCCCAAATAAGAACCAGTGGCTCAGCTAGCCTACACAATGTAATAATGTTGACTGTGAGTAATGCCACTTAAGCTCTCCTTGCCCCAGCTAGTGGTCTTTTGCAACTCTTTTATAGGCAGCCACAACCAATTCCCTGCAAAATAAGAACCAGTCGCCATGGTGACATTACTTCTACCGCCATTACTTCTGCCCCTCCCTGCAAAAAAGATATAACTAAACAGTCTTGCAGCCTACAAGACTGTTTAGTTATCTTTTTACAGCTTTAAAAAATAAGAAAAGAGTAGAATGTAGGCAACCTTTCCCACAAGGCATCAAACTCCTTTGCTGGGAGTATCCATTCATTGAAGCTAGCTCCTCCCCGCCAACTTCTTCACCTGGACCCTCTTCATAGAGCTGTGAGAAAAATGTAAGCATAAATTATGTAGCTGAAAAGAAAATAATCAAAATAGGAAGACATTATAATGCCAGCACCAAAATACAATAGTACCCAAATAGATTCATCGCCAATAGATAAAAAGTTATAACGTAATTTTTAGACATGCCAACAAATATATCTGAGATGATTGGGACATGTGCAATGGAGATCCCCAAATGAAGTTGTGAAAATATTTGATTTGCAATTTCGTGTTACAAAACAAAAGAGTAGAGGAAGACCAAAAGTTGTGCAAAAGGATAAGTAGTTTTAAGCTTTGAAATGGTCCATAATCAAATGCATTGACAAAATAGGACCCATGCCCCTGATCTCAATTGCATGACAGAGAAGGTGAAGATGATGTGAAAATATTCATTGCTATGATAAAACTTGCTTATGGCTAAACAAAGTTCCAACCCATATTCAAAATATGTATTGATCGAAGTATATATTTCTATCATTCATAGGTCTTCCTACAGTTCATGTAGACATCGTATACCATTGATCATCAAATAGGTCGGTGAGGCAGGGTCAGCTTGTTTTACCTTAAACACTTGGGATACAAACCACACTATAATAAATACAAACCTTGGACACTACATTACATGAACTTTGTTACTTGAAATACATGCACGACACGTTTAACTTGCCAAAACATAAGAATTTTGTGGTTTTCCTTCCACTCATCTGTAATAGTCAGTATCAACATAACAGCAGTAGATAAAATAATAAACATAACTACTTTGGGCTTGCCTAATGAAATACCAACACTGACTTGTGTCACAAATCTGTTTTGTGTTTACATTTTCTGAAAAAAAATAATCGTTAGTTGGAATCAAAACAAGACCATCTACATAGCTCAAGCTTCTTTTTTCAAACATTTTGAACAAGCAAATATATGTCATGCTAATTATATGGTTTAAAAGGACCCTTTGTAATGTTTAAAATGCCTTAAGGTGATAAATACCATACAATCGCCGCCGGTTGCCAGTCATCGCCTGTCGCCAATCACTACCAATCGCCGCTCTCGACCATCACCCATCGCCGCCCATCTCTCATTGGCATCTGTTGCCCATCGCCCATCGATGGTCACCGGCCAACACCCACCACAGCCGCTCCTTCCCCATTATCATACCCTAATCGAGCTTGACATTTCTTTTTATATGGGCTTGGGTCAAGCTCGATTTTTTATTTTTTAAGTAACCCGACTTAAAACTTGAACTTATAAAAACCCGACCCAAAGTGATTAAAACTCAAACTAATTAAAATTATTAACGAGCTGGTCATAAATTTTTTAAAATTCGACTCGACCTGCCGTGAACAACCGAAACAGAACCAAATTAGGTCGAACCGAAATTTCATTGCGATTCGCTTTCGGTGGGTTTGGGTCAGCTCAATGAAATTTATCAATTTGTCAATTGTACCCTCCTCTTGCGGACCTTGTAACCCAATCCCTATAACCCTCCCCCAAATGCTCCGCCTCCACCACCGCCGTGCGCCGCCGGCCTTGCAAGTGGTGACCCGGGAGCCCACGTAGGCCACCAGGTTCCCACCTTCGTCGACGCTCCGATCAAATGGGTACGCGAGCGAGCGCAGGACCACGCCGTGGACAAGGAGAAGAACCTCTGACCCCTCCTCCCCCTCAAAATCCTCGTTTTCTCCGAGCCCTGTTAGATATTGGACATAAATATATACATGAATCAGGAATTATATCATATGCTATTATATAAGGTTGGCTCAATTAAATTAATCTACTAAAGTTAAGGGTTATGAGCCATAAATTAAGGTGTGGAATTCAATAAAAAAGTGTGGAATTCAATGTGTAGATATCTATTCATAATTTATCTTTCGTAATGGGTGGAATTGAAATTATGAAACTTCGGCTATAAATAAGGAGGTTATGGTCCCTAAATTCATATCTGGTTTTCATTCTGGTGTCCCATTGTCTAGAATTCAGGTTTAGAAAATCAGTGTTGGATTTGGAAGATCAAACCTAAAGGAGTCAAGACTCAAGTTTCTTTTATGGCCTCAGGTACGCTTCCGTTATATACTTTATTTACTCGATGATGTGATATGATGATTATTACTCCAATTTATATTAAGTGTTTAACAAGCGGCATCAGAGTCTCCTTCATATTACATCATTGAGTATTAGGTTTTACTTTATCCTTAAATTATGGATTGGAACTATCAAGTTCTATATCCTATTTGGAATTAATTTATACATGGGATTTAATCCCAATTTAAGGTCCTCTTTTGGTAACATAACGAGAGGAAAATACAGTTACAAAATGTTATTATTTTTTGGAAACTCTCACATACAGTTTTTTTTATAACCTTTTAGTTAAGTTATTAATATTTTAAAAATTTATTAAGGACTACAATATGCTGCCAAACTAGCCTCTTTTGTGGAAATTATTTTTTTTTTAAATATTAAGACGGTTATGAATATTTTATTTCCATGTGAATAATAAATCGGCCCGAAGGAAGGTTTTTTATTTGATAGGATTTATTGTCCATATTTTACTATACTAAAGACTCATTCTTGTAATAAATATGGGATAATTATGAGGCTTCCATTTGAATGATAAATCGGCCCAAAGGAAGGTTTTTTTTATTTGACAGGATTTATTATCCATATTTGATTATTGTATGAAGATAATAAATATGAGATAATTATTAGGTTTCCATGTGAATGATAAATCGGCCCAAAGGAAAGTTTATTATTTGACAGGACTTATTATCTATATTTAATTATTGTACAGAGAGTACCACTTGCAAATTAATATTTTTGTCCAAAGACTAAATATTAATGTTGTGCTAGGTATCTGTTCATAAGATTAAAAATCATTAATCTTATTATGGGCATGTTGTTTTGTTTTCAGTTAATCAATCTGCTTCTATATTCTCTGCCAACATTAATTCAGTTCCAATACTTAAAGATAATTTTAAGGATTGGAAAGAAAGTATAATGATTCTTCTCGGTTGCATGGATCTTGACCTTGCATTAAGGACTGAGCAGCCTGCTTCTCTTAATGACAAAAGTTCCAATGAGGAAAAATGGGACATTGAGAAGTGGGACCGTTCAAATTGCATGAGTCTTATGATCATGAAGCGGGGAATTCCAGAGACCTTCAGGGGCGATGTGTCAGAAAAGATTACTATAGCCAGTGAGTTTCTTAAAGAAATTGAGAAGCGTTTTGTTAAAAATGATAAAGCTGAAACAAGTACGCTTTTGTCGAACTTGATTTCAATGAAGTATAAAGGCAAAACGTGTATAAGGGAGTACATCTTAGAGATGTCCAATATTGCTTCAAAACTAAAAGCACTAAGGTTAGAGCTATCTAAAGATTAGCTCGTGCATTTAGTTTTAATTTCTCTTCCTGGACAATTCAGTCAATTGAAAGTTAGTTACAACTGTCAAAAGGATAAGTGGACTCTTAATGAGCTCATTTCTTATTGTGTGCAAGAAGAAGAAAGGTTGAAGCAAGAACAGGTTGAAAGTGCTCACTTGGCTAATACCTATCAGGACATAAATAAGAAAAGAAAGAGGGCTAAGGATGCTGATAATGTGTCTCACAAACAACAACAAAGGAAAGAAAATCAGGCTTCTTGTTGTTTCTTTTGTGGCAAACCTGGACATTTGAAGAAAGAATGCACTAAGTATCACGCTTGGCGTATAAAGAAAGGTCCAATTCTGAATTTTGTTAGTTCTAAGGTTAATTTAGTTTCAGTACCAATACACACTTGGTGGCAAGATTCAGGTGCAACTACTCACATAAGTGTGTCAATGCAGGGTTGCTTGAATTGCCGAAAGCCAATTGATACTGAAAGATTCATCTATATGGGCGATGGCAAATCAGTTATAGTTGAAGCAATAGGGATCTTTATATTATTATTAAAGACAGGCTATTATTTGGAATTGAAAGAGACATATATAGTACCGTCTTTTAGACGGAATTTGATTTCTATTTCTATATTGGACAAATCTGGTTACTCTTGTTCATTTGGAAATAATAAGGTTACTCAGTCTCTAAATTCAAATATTGTCGGTACAGGTTCACTGTCTTTTTATGATAATCTATATTTACTCGATACTATTGCATCATTTAATGAAACCTTGCATGTGGGTTTATGTAATACGAAAAGAAAATTAACAAATGAGAATTCTGCTTTACTCTGGCACAAGCGTTTAGGACACATTTCTAAACAAAGAATTGCAAACCTTATGTCAGATGGAATTCTTGATTCTCTTAATTTATTAGATTTTCAAGTCTGTATTGAGTGTATTAAGGGAAAACAAAAAAATATAAGGAGACAAGGTGCCAATAGATCTTCAAGCGTCTTAGAACTAATACATACGGACATTTGTGGGCCATTCCCAACGGCTTCTTGGAATTATCAACAATATTTTATTACGTTCATAGACGATTATTCTCGTTATGATTACCTTTATCTCATTCATAAGAAGTCTCAAGCATTGGGCGTATTTAAGGCATATAAGGCTAAAGTTGAGAACCAACTTCACAAAACTATTAAGGCTATTAGATCTGATCGTGGTGGTGAATACTATGACAGATATGATGAATCAGGAGTACAGCGTCCAGGACCATTTGCCAAATTTCTATAAGAATGTGGAATCGTCCCACAATACACAATGCCAGGTACTCCTAGCATGAATGGTGTTGCTGAGAGACGAAACCGAACACTAAAAGACATGGTAAGAAGTATGATTGCTCATACTACTTTACCTGATTCACTCTGGGGTGAGGCACTAAAGACAACAGTATATCTTCTTAATAGAGTACCAACAAAGGCAACAGTTAAGACCCCTTATGAATTATGGACCGGAAATAGGCCCAGTATAGCACATTTACGCATTTGGGGTTGTCCAGCTGAGGCAAGGCCTTATAGGCCAAATGAAAGGAAATTGGACTCAAGAACAGTAAGCAGTTATTTTGTTGGGTACTCTGAACGGTCAAGAGGATATAAGTTTTATGATCCTACAATAAGGTCATTCTTTGAAACGAGAAATGCTCAGTTCTTTGAAGATGTTGAGTTTGGAGGGGGAAATGAGGTAAGAGATTTTGTCTTTGAAGAAGAATCTGATTCTCTTCCTATGATTGTTCTTGACAATAATCAGGATCAAGGTCATATTTCTGATGTTGTTCAAGAGACAATACCAGAATTACAAGACAATGTCAAAAATCTCCCTAATCAAGTTATATCTGAAGAGGAAACTCAACAACCTCAAGAGCAAATGCCGTTAAGGAGATCCACAAGAGAAAAGAGAAAGGCAATTTCAGATGATTATATTATCTTTCTCGAAGAACATGAGGATAACATTGGAATGGTGGAAGATGATCCAATCAACTTTCAACAAGCCATAAATAGTTCTAATTCTCAAAAGTGGATTGATGCCATGAATGAAGAGATGAAGTCCATGAAAACTAATGACGTTTGGGATCTTGTCTCATTGCCTGAAGGTGCAAAACCTATTGATTGTAAATGGATATTTAAAACCAAGAGGGATTTAAAAGGTGATGTAGAAAGATATAAGGCTCGTCTTGTTGCAAAGGGCTTTACTCAAAAGGAAGGCATTGACTATAATGAGACTTTCTCTCCAGTTTCATCAAAAGACTCATTTAGAATAATTATGGCATTAGTGGCACATTTTGATCTTGAGTTACAACAGATGGATGTAAAGACTGCGTTTCTAAATGGTGACATTGATGAAACAATTTATATGGTGCAACCAAAAAATTTTGTATTGGGTCATTCAAAGAATATTTTTTGCAAATTAAAGAAATCCATCTATGGGCTCAAGCAGGCTTCTCGTCAATGGTATTACAAATTTCACCAAGTAATTTTCTCGTTTGGTTTTGAGATGAATGGTATTGATAATTGTATATACCATACGTTTAGTGGGAGTAAGTATATTTTTCTGGTTTTATATGTTGATGATATATTGCTTGCCAGTAATGATATGGATTTTTTGCGCGAAACCAAGACCTTTTTATCAAAGAAATTTGAAATGAAAGATCTTGGGAATGCGTCTTTTGTATTAGGAATTCAAATACATCGGGATCGTGATCGATGTATACTGGGATTATCACAAAAGACCTATATAGAAAAAGTGCTTAAAAGATTTGGCATGCAAAATTGTAAACCCGGAGATACCCCTATTTCTAAAGGAGACAAATTCAGTCTCAATCAGTGCCCTAAAAATGGCACAGAAAGAAAGGAAATGCAAAAGATTCCCTATGCTTCAGCTATGGGAAGCCTTATGTATGCTCAAGTATGTACGCGTCCGGACATTATATTGTTGGAATGTTGGGCAGATATTTAAGTAATCCGGGATTGGATCACTGGATAGCAGCCAAAAGAGTCATGAGGTATCTTCAGAAAACAAAACATTACATACTCACATATCGGAAGTCAGATCATGTTGAGAGCATTGGGTATTCTGATTCCGATTTTCCTGGATGTGAAGATAGTCGTCGATCCACTTCTGGCTATGTTTATTTACTTGCTGGAGGAGCTATTTCTTGGAGAAGTGCTAAGCAAACACTCATAGCTTCATCCACTATGGCATCTGAATTCATAGCTTGTTATGAGGCATCCAATCAGGGAATATGGTTGCAGAACTTTGTCACAGGGCTGCGTATTGTTAATAATATTGAAAGACCACTTAAGTTATTTTGTGACAATCAGTCTGCAGTATCATATTTAAATAACAACAGGAGCTCGTCTAAATTAAAACATATAGACATCAAGTTCCTTGTTGTGAAAGAAAGATTTCAGAGTGGTAAAGTCTCTATAGAGCATATTGGGACAAACTCCATGATTGCGGATCCGCTTACTAAAGGTTTACCGCCCAAGGTCTTTCATGAGCATGTTGCTCATATAGGTGTTGTATCATTTAATGATATGCTACTTTAGTGGAGTTTGTATTTTTGTTTAAGGTTCACTCTGATTTTGTATTTTTGTAATTATGGTGATCTCATAAGGTTGGACCAGTTGAAAATAGGCATGTTAGATCAAATTACATGTAATTTTCATGCTACACATCCATACTTGATCTATGTCATTTAATTATATTAGTGTATGTGACCATGGAATGTTTAGTTACGATAAATGTGACGAAAATCACCTTGATCCTATATTGACATTGATTAATGGACGAGATTGTTAATTTGAAATAATGGCATATGTTTTGGAGCTCATAAAGGTTATACAATTATCTTTGTGTATATATATTAAGTCCAAGTGGGAGATTATTAGATATTGGACATAAATATATATACATGAATCATGAATTGTATCATATGCTATTATATAAAGTTGGCTCAATTAAATTGATCTACTAAAGTTAAGGGTTATGAGCCATAAATTAAGGTGTGGAATTAAATAAGAAAAGTGTGGAATTCAATGTGTAGATACCTGTTCATAATTTCTCTTTCGTAATGGGTGGAATTGAAATTATGAAACTTCGGCTATAAATAAGGAGGTTATGGTCCATAAATTTGTATCTGGTTTTCATTCTTGTATCCCATTGTCCAGAATTCAGGTTTAGAAAATTAGTGTTGGATTTAGAAGATCAAACCTAAAGGAGTCAATACTCAAGTTTCTTTTATGGCCTCAGGTACGCTTCCGTTATATATTTTATTTACTCGATGATGTGATATGATGATTATTACTCCAGTTTATATTAAGTTTTTTAACACCCTACTTTATCTATTTTACTGGGGACAAAAACAACATGGAAATGTGAACAGGTGCCTACTTTCTTTTCCACTCACCAAAGCACCGTCTTTTTCCAATAAATCAACAAAGCACAATACATCCAATTCTTGCGCAGATCCTGCATCTTGATCAACAAAGCAGCCGCCTTCTCATCTCTGCCTTGCATTGTTTTGTCGAATCAGGTTCAGTTAATTTCCCCCCTTGTTTGATCACATGATTTTTTAGTGATTCTCAAATGTTGAGTATACTAAATATTAGTAATTTATCCAAGTTTGAATTTTGATTTATGAGCTTGTTATTATTTAATCTTGTCCAAACACAACTAAACTTAAGGGATTTTGGGGGTTAAAGCCCGACAATTTCTATTTCTAATATTCGTCATTTGGTTGTCTCAACAATCATTTAGATGGTGTTTCACTCTTTTTTTTTTTTTTGATAATTAGTTGGAGTTTCAATCTTAAATAACTTGGTTATTCCAAGTGGTGCCATATCTCTGAGCAAGCTATCACATATTCTGCATTAGAAGATGGCTACCGTTTGGGAGGGGTGTGATTATATGTGCTATGACCTCTATGAGTTGGAGAAGTATTTTTAGTGAAGAAATCATGGTGTGCCCCTTTCATGTCGGATAACCATTATAAAGTTTATAAACTAATGGAAACATCAATCTCTCCAGTAATTAAGGATATTTTCTGACTTGCTTCTTCCCCTAATTCAATTGTTTAATTTTTTATCCTTAAACGTTCTTCTTTAAGATTATTTGTCTTCTATTTTATTGCGTGTGGCTAACATTTAGTTTTGATTAACTGATCACGAGCTGATTCTTTCACTTCTCTCTCCGTTGTTATTTATGTCATCATATAAATTAGGACATGGGTTACTTGTCTGTTTTTCATGTAATTCAAGTTCAAGGTGCTTACCTTGTTTCTGCTTCACTTGCATCTTGCTTACCTCGCTTCTTGCCTCACATGCCACTCTCCTTTCTCCAACTGAAAGCAGAATGAAGTGGCTATTGAAGAAATTATAATTTAATGGTAGAATTCAAAATTCAAGCATGACTGGTACCATATTATTATACATTCAGGATTCAAGGGAGTTTTTTTTTATACATAATAACCACTTAACTATCCTTACATTTGAAGAGGAAAATATTTTAAAGTTTAATAAGTTTTTATTTTTATGTTGTTTAAAAATCATTGCACCTTTCAACCTACTTTGTCCCGTCAAGCCAGCCAAGGCAGACTGCCAGTCATTGGCGGCAGCCAAATTGGATCGCCTATGACCAGGAGTGGCCAATTGTCAATACTTCTCACAAGATCGAAATGCGACTGACCTGGCTTGATGCTGCAAGTGTATTACTGTTTTTTTGAAAAAAAAAAAAAAGTAATTTTTCACACCAACCAAACTTAATACGCGGTAGTTTTTTTCCCATTTTTTTTTCCTGCCAAGCAAAATTAGCTCTTATTGTTTTGTAATTTATACTTCAAACTATAACCCAGTAAAAAAATAGAAAAGAAATTTCAAATTATAAACCAACAAAAAAAATTATTTAAAAAAAAAACAAACTAAGTTGTAAAGAAACGAGTTTTGGCAACAAAAAAGTGTGTGGGTGTCAAAGAGAGCGCTTCTGAAAAAAATCCAATCTTTTCCACATTCGCCCTCTCTCTCTCTCTCTCTCTCTCTCTCCCTTGTTGCCTCTCGCCCCTCCGCACCTGTGCTCCATATCTTCTGTCGTAAAAAAATGAACATCGAAGGGAGGGGTTGAATAAAACCCGAACAAATAAGGACCCTAAGCCGTTTCTAAACTTTATCCTAATCTCAAGAAATTTTGACTATATGACCAAACATGAATCCAACTCAAGTAAAATAAGTTCAGTTTTCCATTAATTCGTTTTGGCAGAAGATTGTATAATATTCAATTTGTTTAGGTTTAACTCTTGATCGTAATTCAACTCCAAATTATTTAAACAGAATATATTTAAAAAAATATCACTTCAAAAAACATGAATATGTATTTGGCAATTGGCATAACGTGATTTATGTTGAATGCCAGAGGGGAAGAAGATGGATACTTCTAAATAAGGTTTGGATTTGAGAATCACCCTCATCTTTTATATTTTCCTTTATTTGGTTTTTGGTTTTATTCATTGATATTGTTCGAATATAGCCAAACATGAATCCAAAATCGAGTAAGATGAGTTTGGTAATAAGTTATAATTTGTTTGAGTATTCATCTATGATCTTGAATTCTAATTTATGTTCAAGTTTAAATTATTTTGATATA
>JAVDBV010086698.1:0-11794 GCA_032619315.1 Piper longum | reverse complement strand
AAAATTAATTTCGATTTTTTTAAGTCTTCCACTTTCTATGTTTTATTATATATATATATATATATATATAAGTGGGTTATTACGCGCGGAGCTGATAATTTTTTCATAATATTTAAAATTAAATTAATAAATAATTAATTATTAACAGAGTTTATATGAATAATTTAACATGATTATTTCAAACTTTTAACATCATTTTTTTCAATTTTGTATGCTTTATTTTATAATAAGTCGATATAATTATATTTATCAAATTTTTATAATTTTATATGATTATCTTATAAATGGTATATTTATTAATTATTTGTGATAATTATAAAAGAGAGTAGAAGAGAAGTAGATATAAATATGAATAAAAATCTTTATATATAATATTTTAAATTTATCTTTATTTAAAAGATTTATTGTTTATAAACTATTTAGTGTAGGACGAGAGTAAACTACACCGAAAAAAATGAAAATGAAAAAAAAGCAAAAAAAATCGGCTTGTATGGCATGTCATATATTTTATTACATTATATTTATAAATTTATTTATTTATTTATTATTTTTTTCAGCATAAGATAAACCGGTCAAAAATCTTACCCATTTGCCCCTAAGGCGGTCTTCTGTGTATGAACTTTTTTGGAGGGAAGGAGTTGACGGAGGAGATGGACCATCCAAAGCGAAACATAGGCATAAAGAGGAAGCGAGTAGCGGTGAGGACCTTCGGTCAGCTTCCTCGCCCACCTATTTCCTTCCTGGTCAGAAGTATGCTTCTTGCCTTTCTTTTCTTCTCTCTTTTAGTCGCGTAGAATGATGCTCCAAGCCTTCAACTTTGGTTGAAGTTCGGAATGAGTAAATGGTCTTTTCTGGGTTGTTTGTTTGGTATAATACAGCATGATCTTGATAGGGTGATGCGGCTTTCTTGATTTTGTTCCGTTTTGCTGAAAAGAAAATGCTTACGTATTGTGTGAAACCGTTTCGATGCATGATTCTCATCGTTTAAGTCACCTGATTCTGTCGATTTATGCGTTTGATGAATAGAGTGGTTGCATCCTGTATGGACCGAAAGGACTCCAAGGATGTTGAGGTTAAGCTGTCATCAAAGAAATCGACTGACTGAATTTTTCAGTAGAAAGCAGAGGAAATCTGTGCATAAATCACTCCAGGTATCCTTCTTACTTTTTTGCTATCTTTTCTTCATACACGCAATTTAGCCGGGTTAGATTGTGAGGGGGTGGTCACTTCAAGAATTTGTAGCAGGAGAAGCGCAACTCTTTTTCAACTATTGCCAATGGCTCTCCCCAAACCCCATCAAGAATCAAAGGAGGATAGGCCAGAAAATGGTGTTAGTGTGTTTGGAAATTTTAAGAATGCGGGGAAAGTGCATGTCAGGCGGGATCGAGTGGAGGGGGTGACAGTGGATGTTACAAGCTAGAATGTCCACCATAAAAGGAAGCAGAAAAGGGAAATGACGACCCAATCCTGCCCCCCAGTATTGAAGGTATGTGAATTCTTCAAGAAGGCGGGGATCATATTATTGTAGCGGTTCATATTTTGAAACATTTTTATCCTTTTCAGACTCGTTTTGTGTATCTGATATTTGCTAATGATGCAAGTTATAATCTTTCCCCTGGGAAGGCGTTCTGCAAGTATCAAAACCCAGACATAAAAGCCTCTTATATTACTGACTTGTTTGATTTGAAATACTTTATGCGATCAACAATGCATTGCATCTCGTTTTTCGTCCATGAATCAGTGTTTCCTTTGTGCGTAGCTATTTTAAGTATTGAGCTGTTGTGATAATGCGATTCTTAGTATTAAACTGGAAAGTATATTGTTTGATTCCTTATTTTAAATAATTTCATTCAACTGCAAAAGGCAAATTTGTTGAGGTCATACACGTTTGCTTGCATCATCTATTCTTTCAGCGAATCTTACTCAAGTCTATGGTTTTTTTTTTTTTTTTGAAGGTGCTAATAACAGCATGACAAGACACTTGATTGTTCTTGGTGACGACCCAAAGCCCAGGCACAGGCCAAGGCTTCATTATATGAGAGAGAAGCACGATAAATTCTTTAATAACTGTAAGTCCCTAATTACATGCTCCAACCCTAAGTCAAATATTCTGTGCGCAAGTTAATGCTTGCAAGGAAAGTCTCCAATTTGTGACATTGTGAGGACTAATGTTTATGACACTGGCACTGCTTTTATTCAGATGCGAATGGAAGCGGTTGGAGTGACTACAATATGGAGGGGAGAAGAAGTTGGATGCAATGAAGCATGGGAAGGCAGGGGAACCAACGCTTTGGGTGGACTGGAATGGCACTATCAAGTTGAAGCAGGTTTACTTCTAAAACTTGAGTAGGCACTGTAAATTATGACCCAGAAATAACTCTTGATACCTCTGTTTGGCCTGCACAACGTACATAATCAAACCCAACTTAGTGTGGTGCATTTTTTTTATGCTACGTTCGTTGGATCCTAGCACAAGGATTTTATGGTCAAAATTTCGGGCTTTCGCGTACATATGTTGTAGGTATAACTCAGTTTCTCTAAATCTGCTAAGATTGTAACAATAGATCATGACTTACCAAATAGATAGTTTATCTAAATTGGCTAAGATTCTAACAAGGTCATCACTTGCCTATACGATGTTTCCTGCATGTTTCGTATGTTTTATGTATACTTGGAGCAAATTTGTTGCTTGTCTGAGTAAAAGATGTGTCAAATGTTTGAGTTTATGAAGTCTTCTCCAAAGGGGGTCGTCAGTTTCATTAGAACAGAGTGAAATTGGAAAACAGCTTTTTATGTGCAATGTATATGTCAATGAAAGATGCCCATTTACAACTCAAAGAATTGTGAACATAATAAAGACTTCAAGCACCTCGCTGCTAAACTCCCTACAAACACCATTTAATCTGAAACCTTGTTCACCATCATCACTTTCTATGAATCCGATGCTCATCACCGGTGTCCACACTGCTTCCACTATCACTTGCATCTCCACTCCCTTTTTCTCTGGAATACCTCAACCCTCTAGAGCTTGAGCCCCACTCTTTCGCCTCGGCTATGGCCCTTTGCCTTTCTTCTGCGCTTTGCCCTTCGAACAATCCCTCTTGGCCACTAGTGTTAGCTCGCATTTTCTGTTTTGAGGGTGGATGGTGAGGAAGTGATTGAGTAGTCCTCGAAGAAGATGGCCCCTCATTAGATCCAGTAGGTTCTGGTATGGCAAGAAAACTCAATGCAGCGACCACGTCGGTGATCAAAGGGCGGACGCTGGGCTCTTCTTGAAGGCACATTGCAGCAACTCCAACAGCTTGGTTTAGTCCCTTCTTAGAGAAGTTCCCCCTCAGAAGTGGGTCTGCTAGCTCTGGGAACCTCTTTGGGTTCTTGAAAACTGGTTGTGCCTGCTCAAGATCAACAAGTACTTAGGTGAAAATTCTTGGATCCAAACTAGATTAATGCAAATGAGAAGAAAAACAAAGTAGTAAATATATGAACAAATGGATGAACAAGGTGAGAAGATGTCTTTAAGAATACCCAAGCAACCAAATTGTGTTCTTCTGTCTGTCTGGTGGGGTCAATGGCTCTTTTTCCAGTAATGAGCTCCAGAAGAACAACGCCGAAGCTGTAGACGTCTGATTTGAGTGTGAGTTGGCCTGTTCTTGCATATTCTGGTGCACAGTAGCCTAAGGTGCCCATGACCGTGGAAGAACCAGTCATCTTGTCTTCCACCAGCCCGAGTTTGGCAAGCCCAAAATCAGAGAGTTTGGGATTGAATTCTTCATCAAGTAGAATGTTGGAAGATTTCAGATCACGGTAAATGACCGGTGGGTTGGCCTTGTCATGCAAGTACTCCAATCCTCTTGCAGCTCCTGTTGCTATTTTCATTCTGGTAAACCAATCTATTGGCCTCTGGGGTGGTGAAATGTCTGTTATTAAGGAAGCTGAAAGAGTTAATTATATGACTTGATGATTGAAAGCAGAGTTTGCAGGGACGGATCAAAAGAAATTTCATTTTGGCAGGCAAGAAGTGATCTACTAATTATTCCTTTTGACACAAAATATTGTCTCTCGTTGAAGATTGAGATGGCTGTCCAGGTATACTAACTTGGGTGCATGCAAACAAAACTTTGGGTATTCAGGCAATCAATCATCCATTGATATGGTATGTAAATTCAGAACAAACCTTTTGAAAGCTCAAAGACTTTAACAAAGAAAACTATTTTTCTACGATTGCTTAGACAGTTAAGAGAATACATACTAAACAGATGATCTTCCAAGGATCCCAGCGGCATAAACTCGTAAACAAGCAGCCTTTGTTCCCCATCCGCACAGTAGCCTATGAGATTGACCAAATTTTGATGGTGTAAAAGGCTTAGCATCAAAACTTCAACCAAAAACTCTCTGTTTCCTTGCAATCCATTTCTGTCAAGCTGTTTGACGGCAACAAACTGCTCGAAACATGGCAAATTATTGGATAAGGTTAACAAAAATATCCCACAAGAAATTAATATGCAATTGAAAGAAAATATCCATGAAGATGAAATACAACATTTTTCCCTCCATTTTACCTTTCCATTGCTCTCAAGACATCCCTTGTAAACTCTTCCAAATCCTCCTTCCCCAAGCAAGCATTCCTGCCTGAAATTTTTAGTGGCAGCTGCTAGCTCTCTGAAAGTGAAAGTTTGAGCAGCCATGTTTTTATTTGCGGCATCTTTATTGGTATCATTTCCTTCTGAGAACTTCCTCGGTTTCTCTTCATGCGTATCTATATCTATATATACGCACATGGAAAACTCAAGCACTTAAATTCATGCAGATAAGAGTATGAAATTAAAAGGAAACCTCATTAATTGTTCGTCTTTTTTCAAGCTTATTCTAACCTTTTAATGCATTACAAAAATACATGCAAAATATCTCTTCACAAGTGATTATCCATGCAACGATCATTTTCAAGATTGTGCATGCATGCATCGACTAACATCATATACATACAACGATATTGAATAGGAGCCCAGCACAAGATCAAAAACAGGTATAGTGACTCACCATAAATGGCAAACTGTTTTGATGGTGGACCTAAGGCCTGCTCTTCGTCGTAGCTGCTGCCGGAGCTCCATGTCCGGTTCCTAAATGACCAAAAACATGGGCAACAGCTCATGGTTTTGAGTGCAATATTTATGAAGCCCTGATGAGTCTTTTCTTCGGTGATCAGAGAGAGGAAATTAACAAAAGAGGAGATGCTAGGAAGGAGATGGAAGGGGTGCTGGAAACGGGGAATGGAGTGGATGGACAGGAGGAGACGAAACTTAATATTGAAAGCTGGTGTTGAAGAGGAAGAGTAAAACAAGGGGTGCAAAAGAGGGGACGACGTGAGTCCAAATTTGGGCTGCAAACTGTCATGCATTTAATTGGAACATATATTTGATGCACGGGGATTGAGGCAAATTATTATTGTATTAATGTTTGACTGTAGCTAAACATGAATCAAGTTCATGAGTATGCAAGGAATGTTAATTAAGATATATAGATGTGTGGAAGGAAGGAGAGGCCAGGAGGAAATTTAGGAAGTTGGCAGCATGGGCATTTTTGCTCAAGTCATTGGCGCCACGATTTGGTACATGCTATTTGGCTGCTTGAATATAGAGATATATAGATAGATTGTGTTTATTGATGTTTGAGTTTTTTTTTTAATATTACTAACTTGGGAGACATGTTTTATAGCTTTTGATTAATGACTAGAATGAGCTTCAACGCACAGCATAATTTGTGATATAGATTCACCTATGATTCTATGAAGGGCCAAATTATAGAAATTTTTGAAAGTAATCACACGCTAGTTATTGATTAATGCACATATATATAGCTTTCAAGAATTTCTCCCATACCTTTGTGCATTACAAAAATATATTCTTGCCACTTGCAGACATCTACAGCCCACTCTTACAATCATTAGAACGGCTGCATGTAGAACTCTTCGTTTTATGAGCAATGTGACGAAATTATTTGGGCATGCGAAAATAACGTGAACTCTAAAAACGAATCAATATAATTGCTCTAAACCAAAGACACATTGATGTGCAATGTGGTGTCTGTAGAGACCACCTCTTTAGAAGGATTGGGCGTCGATGGATAGTCGCCGCAGTCTAGACTTATCTTAAGGTGCAATGGCTTCATGAAAATGATCTCTCTTAAATCTCTGCATGATTCTAATGATAAATGAGCACATGCTTCGTCTTCCCTCCCGGTTCCTTACCCCTCGATGATATCCAGTACTGTTTTTGCATGTCTAGTACTTCTCTGCTCACAGCTATCGTCATCCAGCTGGAGGTAGAAAACGGCATAGATAACCACCTAGGAAAGCACCAAACTGTAGTCATGAAGTTGCATTCATTCATCCAGCCGGCATTTTTTGAGCTCTCTATTACCTATCAGCAAATGTTTAGTCTGAAAGTAATTCACGTGCTTAAAGATTTATTTAAAGAACAGTAGTACTTTCTATTCAATTGGTACACGGGCTTAAGGTTTCAACTTAATGCCAGTGCAAGGAGGTTACTACGAGCCAAGTACAATAATACCTCACTTGTCCCGGGACTGACATTGACTGCGCGATCAATGTTCATTCCTTTACAATCTTCAAAGTTGTCATCATGAGATTCCTTTTCCTCATTGGTTGATTCCTCAGTATTTGAGAAAGCTAGATAATCTAACTCATCAAACCACTGCTGCGCAATTCCAACCTGCAAAAAATCTGACAAAATTAGGTCTATGCTCATCAAGAGTAAATACCCTTGAAGCAACCTCACATATTCAAACCTTTTCTGATGAAATAGCAACTGCCTTCGATCCTAAAATTTCAACGGCAGAACCTCTTGCTTGGCGCCAGATGGAACCCTCGTGTAACTGTGCACAGCAAGAAGAGTACCATCAGGGATTTTTACTTTCACACGTACATCACATCGCCCTGTGTTACAAAATAAAAATGGACATCCAACAGGAAATGTTGAACATACAAATCAAACATAAAGATGATATCTGAAGTCGTAACAATGCTGCTAGTAATTTGCTAATCTAAAGCAGTGATGCTGCACATATGTCCGAATTGTACAACAGATAGGAAAGAGTTGCTGTTAATTAAGTTACCGGGAGGCACATCATAATGATGGTAACAAGTGTTCTTTGGTCTCCTGCATGTGTTTGTGCTGCCATTTTTGTCACGAAGAAAACTTTTGTTATTCCCTCATTACAATCAAATCATGTAAAACAGAAAATATATATGAAAACCAGCAATATATATATATATATATATATATATATATATAGCATGTAGGCGATTGAAAGACCTCTTCGCTATGTGCTCCAGAGGTAAATGCAGCCAATATGGTACTCCAAGTATCTCAAAACTAGAGAGCTGTAGACACGAAACCCCTTTGATTGCTGTGGTCAATTTCAATATCACCTGACCAACTATGGTTACAAATTCAGTGATGATTATCAGTCTAATAATAAAGACTAAACAACAAGTCATTCATGTGATTACTGGATCAATAGATGCTCGGTAATTGAAGACAAAAAAATTAATGGATCAACAGAATGCACTTACTTCTGTCACAAAATAATATGCAGTTCTGAAAGTCTACAACGGATGACATTGAATCCAAATTCTTGAGGTCACTTGTCGAGGCTTCTGGACACAACACTTGTTTAATCATTTTCCCCAAAGTTCTAATATTAATTAAAAGGATTTTTCTTAAAAAAAGTAAAATGCAACCTTCAGCAAGTTCTTTTATCTAGCCTGTTCTGCTCATAATCCACATCCTCTCAAGACTGCATATCAGAATAACGAGAGTTTTACCAATAAATTGATTGGGTATCTAAACCTTAGAAAATAATCAGAAAAATTTGTCTACCTTCGGTTAATAACTAACCAGTCATCTTCCTTCAACCTTAATAAATGCCAAGGAGTCATAATCGGTTTTGTGTTGGCCTCATCATTGGAACTTGTTTTTAGCATGCCAAGTTTATTTAGCATCCAGCTCCATATGCTACTCTGTTTTTTGTGATTATAAGGAACTGGATAGACAGTTTCCACCATTCTGCTCTTTATTAAAGCTTTTCTGATTGCATGGTTCTATCAAAATGGAGAAAATATATAATGCATACAGCACCAGATCACAAATATCATTTCAAATAGTTCAAAAACACCATAAAAAGTCTCCATGGATGGGCTATGACAGTAAGATCACATCTCTGCATCAACATAGTACAAGCAATTTTCCTTGTGATCAAAAATAGAAGCTGCAGGACACAATAACTTGGCTGAATCAAATTCTCCATCCTCAAAGCCTGGAGAAGAACCAACCAACTGCCATTAGCTTAAGAAGATAATATACATCAGGAAACATAATGCAGAGGCTTCTTCCAGCACATATACAAGGAATCAACGATGAGAAATCAAAATACCAAAGACCGAGACAGTAGCACATGGAATAGGATTTTGACCAAAACCTTAACACCTACAAGGACTTTGAACTTTTACTTAGAACAGGAACCAGACATACACAATCCAAGAGCTTCCAATCGCAGTCAATTATAATCATCCGGTGATGATTAGTGTCAGAGATGAACAAGCGCCTTTCTTCATCTGAAGCAATGCCACCTGGATGTTGCAAAAAAATAAAGTGGAACAATCAACTCTCAGCCCAAATATTAATGCATGTATACAGCAATGTAGAAGCTGTTAACATTAAGCTAGTAGCAGTTCGTTGACCCTTCACTAAAGGCCAAATGAAGGCATCAGCCTAAGAGGAGCAAGCCATATCATCTTGATTGGTGAAAACAGGTAACAGTTGTGTACTTCTGCCAGATTCAAAGATGAAGGCATTTCAACCAACGTACAGCTATAGAGAAATCACCTATACAAATATAAAATTTCCTTTGCCCAAGATAAATTCATACTTGGAGAACAGAGAAGTTCCTGAATGAAGAACACGCATGCGGCTCCATAATGACCTCAGGCTGCCTAACCCAAGAACTGTTCGAATCATAAACGTGATGATTGGCTCCATTTATTGACTGCTGGAATTCCTCAATATCTAATTTCAAGATAAAATTAAGAAGTTATTAAATGATTTTTAAGGATAAACAAGCACACATTCTAAACATAACATGTGGTAACTTAATAGAAGTGCTCAGGAAAAAGTTCAGTACCATAAAAAGATAATGTTTACATATTTATCAAACTAATAAACATTGCTGTACGAGTAATTCAAAACAACACCTTTCATAATCACAAGCAGCTCTGTGTGCTTCTCGTAAAAAAACACAGGGGCTTTAGAATCGACAAATATCAAGTAGTTCGTCATCTACAGCATTCGACAAGACAATTAAAATTATATTCTTCCTAATGAATATAAATACATGAGTTGGTGCAAAAAAGACAATGGCAATTATTTGATTATCCCGATCTTTAATCAACCTCTAAATATGTTTGTATCTTGGTTCTCAAGCTCATACTCAAAGATAACCCTTTTTGCTTCTTAAATTTAACCACAAAAAAAATGTCCATTCCCAAGTACAATCAGGTCAAGCTATGACTAGGATGTTCATTTTTTTTCAAATTAATAGCTTAAAGGTTATCAAATTAAAAGCTTAATCCTACATTAATCTTCACTTAAGCAGAATCAGAACTTTTTCATTTTTTTCTTTAGATTACTTTGCGCATTGTAAGAAAGGCAGGAGAAGATGAAATTTTCCTGCGCACCTCAGTCAAGTCCTTGTAAGATAATAATATGGGAAATGTGATAAACTCTTTCATAATAGTTTGAATTATCTGAACTTCAGCAGTACCACAAAGAGGTGGTACAACTGACTAAAGGCCAAAAATATTGATATTCGGAAATCTGAAGCAAATTTGGCGTTCATCAATGTACCCATTCAGTACAAAATAAAACTGAATACAGAAGTTTGAAAAACTACCTCTGGTGAAGCAGTTTCACTTTCTCCAGAACAGTGACATTTTCTGAAACACGAGTGTTAATCTCTCCATGATGTGAATCCACAACAACTATGATAACGCCATTGACATCAGACAGGGTCTTGTTAACATTATTAAGCCAACAATGGTGCAGACCTGGGGAGACATGTAATCAAGCTATATCTTAATGAAGTACTCTTTTCAAGCAGTCGTACCAAGCAATCAGCATAAGGGATATCTATTAACACCAATTGTCTCACATCTCTAAATGTGATGGGTGGTGACTAATATAAATGTGAGTTTCTGGGTTTACTAAAGTGGCTAGTCATTTTTTACTGAAGTCCATGGGCCCATTTTCACATAGTATCATATTAACATCAATCGTCACACATCTTTATATGAGATGGGTAGTAACTAATATAAATATGAGTTCCTAGGTTCTTTAAAATGGCTAGTCATTTTAGAGTAAAACCTATGGACCCATTTTCACATGGTATCAAAGCCAACACACCCAGACGCTCCCTGTGTGTCATGTTTTATTAACATCCATGTGTCGATTATTTGTGGTGCAGATGTAATGTACGCGGCCCGTCTATATGGTCTACGTGCTAAGTATAATGTGACTTGCATGTGCAGGGGTGAATTAACATCGGTTGTCCCCCATCTCTGTGAGATGGGTGGTGACTAATATAAATGTGAGTTCTTAGGTTCTCTAAAGTGGCTAGTCATTTTCAAGTAATGCTCGTGAACCCATTTTCACAATAACCACGTGACTTAACATCAAGTTTTCTATTAGCAGTAGCTTTGATTTCAACTTTAAATTTGATGAAGCCAAATAAAATAGACCTGTCTTAGAGAGAAATGTAATGAGTGATAACGTGCTTCAGGTGTTAAGTACGAATGATGAACTGATTGAGGTGTAAAGCTTGCCAATCAGACTCAATTTGCTAATCCGTACATATGATTTTCAAATCATTCATTTAGGATTATAAGTATCATCAAAGAAGAAAAGAGGGGCACAGTTTCCATCATTACTTTGACCGATAAAAAGTTCAGCTGGCTAGTAATCTATTCATTACACACAAGCATGCAACTTACCTTCAGGCTCCTCGAGTGCCCACAGGAAAAATTGTCGGAGATCAAGCTGTGCAGTTGATTCTTTTTCCATATGGTGTCCCATCGTTGAGCACCTGTGTAGTAGCTGTTGTTGTTTGTAAAAACTAAAACAATTCTCAACTAAAACCATAGCACAATGCAGTTAAGCACTAACAAAAAACCTTAAAGGACTACAATCAAAGAAATCAACCCAAACACTTTCATGAAGCATATTAACACAAGCACCAACCCTCAAAAGACAGTGAGCTGCGTCAACAACTTACCAGCGAACAAGAGAGCCCCTTCCTATCATATTTCCATGCATTTTCTCCAACGCCCCATGACCACGGCTCAAAATCTCTCTTCGATGCAGCAACAACCCTAGCAAGCAATCCAAGATTTCATATACGTACAAAAACACTCATAACAACAAGAAGGGGGAGGGGGGGGGGGGGAGCGGGGCGGGGTGTGGTAGTAAGGTGTCGTTTTGATCACAAACTTTTTCTGCAAACAGGAATCAAGTTCGTAACTTTTATCAAGAATTTCGCCAAGTTCTAGCTCTTAGTAGCAACAGTTGTTGAGAAGAATCGTAAGAAATGAAAGAATGAGGAAATAGTTGATTTACC
Source organism: Piper longum (assembly GCA_032619315.1). Lineage (NCBI taxonomy): Eukaryota > Viridiplantae > Streptophyta > Magnoliopsida > Piperales > Piperaceae > Piper > Piper longum. Next base: position 109 of record JAVDBV010086698.1, on the reverse strand, counting down.
GGCGAACGGCGATGCGTACGGCGTCGCTCCGACGACGGCGACGGCGGCGGAGAAGACGGTAACTCGGGCATTATGAATCAGGTGTCAATCGGACGTGGTTATATGATTG
>JAVDBV010086695.1:0-16762 GCA_032619315.1 Piper longum | reverse complement strand
CCTCCACGTACTGCCTTAGCCGACTGCCCCCCCCGCCTTTCCCCTTTGACTTGTCATTCCCCTTCAAGGTTTTTTTATAAATTTATTTATTTTATAATGATAGTTATTTAAAATTTTAATTTTTTATATATTCGGTTTATTATTTCTTATATATTAAGGTATATAATTTTTGTATACAATTTTTTTTGAAGATATCATTTTTATACGTTTATTATTCTTCCGCATTTAAATTTTTTATAATAATAATAAATAATTAATAATAAATAATGATAAAATTATGACATTTACGTTGTTGAATTGTTACAGATGATTGTTTTGCCTTACTAATTTGTTTACATGATATTTATGGTGAAATAGGAGAAAATAATTAATGCATGATAATAAATTTTAAACATGTGTTGTTGATGTGGATGAGTAAAATAGGTTATAGATGTGTGAATCTAAAGGCTCACCTCAGGCTCACTAAACAAGTATACTTTATATAGTATTTTGATTTATAAGTAATTATGTAATTTAATAGGTAATTATATTAGTTATATTGCTGGTTGATTTATTATTTATTCTCATTTATAATCATATAACAAATATTTTGGTTTATTGATACAGATAAATTTGTCATCAAAGAAGGCAAGAATGAATGTAATTATGGAGGGTATATCTCAACAAACTAGTTTTCTACGTCATAAAACTTACAGCATGAGTCAGGGCCAAACAAGTTCTACACATAGGGAACATTTTCAAATTCACAAACTGGTAACACCATGAAGTGTAATTTTCATTCTCGTACATGCCCCATGATCTGAACTATATCTCCTATCATAGTTTTGGTATTACAGACCTTTATTGTTCACGTTGGATACAATTTCTTTGATAATTTATTTTTCAATTATCACACATGAGTAGTTAGTTGTCCAAAATCCTATATTGAGTAGCAATTTTCTCATATATTTATTTATTAGGTGGGTAATATAAGGAGTATTTGCCACATCAGGATAAATAAACAACAAACAAGTTTTATAAGTTATCAAACTTGCAGCTTGAGTAACTAGCAACAAGTTCTACACATAGGGCAACATCTTCAAATTCACAAAATGGTATGTGTAATTTCTACGTTTTGCTCATGAATAGGAAAGTCGCAATATGTCATATATATATTTGACAATGTTATTTTTAATAACAACAGCGACTGCTAAATCATCAAATAGAGGTCGGCCAAGGGGAAAATATTATGATAAGAAACTACATCATAAAAACTATGATGCAGGTGGAGCCTTTGTAGCCGGTTGATGTATCTCATTGTAGAGTGGTAGGAGATCATGTTGAGTTTTCGTCATTGATTGTGAGAGCTGCAAGAGAATGTTAGCTTCTTGATAGTTGTCCTTTTAGAAAATAAACAACAGAAATACAAGAGCATATTATTCCATATATTCAGGTAAAATGTCAATGATTAATTATTTTATATTATATTTGAACCTTTATCCTAATATTTTTGTGTCTCTTGTAGCGCACTTTCTCGTTCAAACCTTATTTAGATCAAGAGATGAATGAGTGTAAGAAGCAAAATTTTGAGCGTTATGTGGATATTATGATTGTTAAGCATGTTGGGCACCTTTGAAAGAATCGTATGCGTATATTGAGTAGAGGATTAAAGTTATGTTATGATGAATGAGATGATATTGTTGAAGCATCCAACACATAGCTGATGAAGAACAGGATGGATTCATCCAAAATGTAGCCACACCAGATTTCGGGGTTAATACTATAGTCATTATAATGTTAATTATGTTGATTAGTCATCGTGTTAAATATTATATATATTGAATAATGATATGCTGAGTGGTCACACTTTTTATGCACAAGTGAAATACTCAAATGTAAGAATTTTTTTCTGTAACAAGGACAACGTTAAGTAGTGTAGGAGCGATTTGATTGGAAGTTTTTCTTAAATGTTGCCCATTTAGGATTCAATTGGAACTTTTAATCTTAAATGTTAGTATCCAGGTATTTTGTTTTAATTAAGATGGTATTTGTTAGGTTTATCCCACATCGGTCGTAGATATTATTGGTGACTTATATATAGGCTAATGAAAAAACTTTATTCATTGAGCTAACTTTTGAATTAAGAGAGACATGTGACACTTATTACGAGTTCTTTTAGTTGTTTAAAGTCTTTTTTGGGGGCTCAAAAGGTCCAACAGTAGGCTGGAGTTTGGATGAGGGCCGAAAGAGCCCAACAGTGGTATAAGAGTCAAGCTTGAATTGAGTTTGCCTACGTCGATTGTGGATGTCTCCTCTTTCATGAAAGTTTTCCATGTGACGAAAAATGTGAGATTGCCAAATGATAATTATTTCGGGTCACGCCTGATGTGTGAATGGGAGTTGTTGGGTTGGTTTATCCTACATCAGTCATGGATGTTATTAGTGACTTGTATATAGGCTAAGGGGAAAGTCTTATTCCTTGAGCTAACTTTTAGATTAAAAGAGACCTGACTTATTGCGAACTTCCTTTGATTGTTTAAAGTCCTTTTTGAGGGTCCAAAGGGTCTAATAGTGATGCTGGAGCTTGGATAGAGGTCGAAAGGGCCCAACAGCATTAACATGTTTAATTCCATATTGTTTGTGAATGATACACGAGTTCTTTTTTGGTAGCCATATTTCATTTTATATCATTTTAATTTATAATGATTTTTTTCTTTGAAACATAGCATTAATACCAACCTTGGTGTGGTTGGATTATGGAGAAAATCAAAGAAAAAATAAATAACACATGGAAGCCAAAAGATGCGAAAGAAAAAACTGTCAATAACTATGCTACTTAATTTAATTTTTATATTATTTTTCAAAAATTTAATATTTATTATGTTTATTTTATCTTGAGTAAAACATGTATTCTATTCTGGATACGGCATTGAGATAGAGCTGCTTCTAGAACCACAGATTATGATAGAGCAAGTCCTTAGTTTTTGGTGAGGATATGTGTGGAATGGGATGGGTGTAATTCCCCAATTTTCTAAAACTGGCTTGACTACTGTATCATTAGCTTCGTCAGTAGTGAGGTTGTATCTATTGAAATATAAACTTATTTTATAAAAACTCAATCCAAAACAATGAAGCTTAATTCAAAGAAACTTCTAATATTTTACACATGATAAATTGTGAGTCAATGTTAGATATGTGTTAGGTGTGGTTTTTTTTGAATGGTCAAGTCAATGCTAGGCATATGTTAAGTATGTTTTTGTGGTTTGTATTGATCTTGAGTTAGTATAAATACCCTCTCTCATTGTGTGTTATGCACAAGGAAAAATAAGAGAGAAAAACAAAAAGCAAAGCTTCTACATTGTAAGAATTTAGAATTGAGTGTGGAGAGGTTGTTTGGAGAAGAAAAGGAGAGTTTGTGTATTTTGCATTTGTTTTTCTCAATATAAGAGTATTTTTCTTGTCAACAAAGTAGTATCAAGAGCCAGGTTATTGGCATATAAGATATCAAATTAAAGCTCTCGGAAAGACGAATCCAACACCGCCAGAATCAGTCCAATCAGAGCTCAGACGAGCCGCCAATCATCACCGGAAGTTTGCTGCCCAGAAATCTGAGTTAACTCATTAAGTTGAACTAAGTCAGATCAAGTCACTCACTGAGTCAGACCGAGTCAAAGCCGCAGAAGCCGTTGACCGAGCTGCAGAAGCTGTTGACCAGGTAAGTCCAAATTTTCAAATTCTCACTCAATTTGGAGATATGACAAATGGTGTGGCATCGTACCAAGTCCCAACACTAAACAACTCCAATTATGATAATTGGAATATCAAAATGAAAGCTCTCCTTGGAGCTCATAATGTTTGGGATTTCGTAGAAAATGGCTATAATGAGCCTCAGAATGAAGATGCACTTACGCAAGATCAAAAGACAACTCTGAAAGATTTAAGAAAGAGAGACAAGAAAGCTCTCTTTCTTATTTATCAAGCTTTAGATGAAGATGATTTTGAGAATATATCAGATGCTGAATCCGCAAAGCAAGTATGGGAGAAGTTGCAGATTTCTCACAAGGGAGAAGAAAAAGTGAAGAAAGTACGCCTTCAAACTTTAAGAGGTAACTTTGAATCCTTACATATGAAAGGAGGAGAGTTAGTCTCAGATTACTTCTCTAGAGTTTTGGATGTTTCAAATCAATTAAAAAGAAATGGTGAAAAGCTAGAAGATGTAAGAATCATTGAAAAGATTCTCCGCTCATTAGATCCGAAGTATGAGCATATTGTTGTAACTATCGAAGAGACTAAAGACCTCGAGGAAATGAAGATTGAGCAGCTTCTAGGATCATTACAAGCCTATGAAGAGAAGCATAAGAAGCAGCATGAAATCACTGAGCAACTTCTCAAACTACAGATCAAGGATATGCATGGAAGCCAAGGCAATGAAAGAAATCAACGTGGCAGAGGCAGAGGCAGAAGTCATGGACGAGGTGGAAGCCGTGGTCGTGGACGAGGTTGGAGTTCTTATAATAGCAACTTCAATAACTATGAGAAAGGTGAAAGTTCTACAAGAGGTCGTGGAAGAGGCAATCCAAACACAAGGTCCAATAAATTTCAAGTTCAATGTTATAACTGTAAAAAATATGGGCATTATGCATCAGATTGTAGAGCCTCCAGGAGTAAGGTTGAAGAAAAGACCAATTATGTAGAAGCAAAGATCGAAGAGGAGATAGTGCTACTATCCTGCAGAACCAATGTTGAAGATCAAGGAAGTACTTGGTACCTTGATACTGGTGCAAGCAACCATATGTGCGGAAAAAGAAGTATGTTCGTGGACCTTAACGAATCAGTGGTTGGCAATGTTTTCTTTGGTGATGATTCAGAAGTATCAGTAGCAGGAAAAGGTAACATCCTTATTCGTGCTAAAGATAGTAGTCATCAGTTAATTTCTGATGTCTATCATGTGCCTGATATGACATGCAACATTTTGAGTATGGGTCAACTCTTAGAAAAAGGTTATGAGTTTTTCTCGAAAGACTTTTGTCTCTTTATAAAAAATGGCAAAGGAGATTTAATTGCCAAAGCAAAAATGTCAAAGAATAGATTGTTTCCTTTGAATATTCAAAATGATGTTGCAAAGTGTTTGAAAGCTTGTTACAAAGATGCATCTTGGTTATGGCATCTTCGATTTGGGCACCTCAACTATGGAAGCTTGGAACTATTATCGAAGAAGAGAATGGTAAGAGGACTACCTTGCATCAAACATCCAGATCAGTTTTGTGAAGGTTGTTTACTTGGATGATTTTTTATTGATGATTTTTCAAGAAAAACTTGGGTATACTTCTTGAAGCAGAAATCAGAAATCTTTGAAGCATTTAAGACATTCAAAGCCGTTGTGGAGAATGAAAGTAGTTGGAAGATTAAAGCATTGAGATGAGATCGTGGAGGAGAATTCACTTCAAAGGAATTCCAAGAGTTTTGTGCAACAAGTGGAATTCGGCGTTTTCTCACTGTTCCAAGATCTCTACAACAAAATGGTGTTGCAGAAAGAAAATATAGAACCATCCTTGATATGGCACGAAGCATACTCAAAAGCAAACATTTGCCGAAAGAATTTTGGCCTGAAGCAGTGGATACAACAGTCTACCTGTCCAACCGATCTCCAACAAGAAGTGTTTGGGGAAAGACACCACAAGAAGCATGGAGTGTATGGAAGCCCAGAATTTCTCATCTTAGAGTATTTGGAAGTGTAGCCCATGTTCATGTACCAGATGAAAGAAGAACGAAGCTTGATGACAAAAGTGAAAGATATATCTTCATCGGCTATTATACTCATTCAAAAGGGTCCAAACTATACAATCCAAACAACAAGAGGATTGTGATCAGCCGAGATGTGATGTTCGATGAAGAAGGTGAATGGGAGTTCAATTCTTCAACAGACGAATTCAATTTTTTTCCTCAGATTGATGAAATAGAACAAACACCAATGGAGCAACTAGGTGAACATTAGCAAGAGCACGTAACACCACCTGCCTCACCAATACAAAACTCACCGCCATCTTTCCTAGCTGAAAGAAATTAAGAACGCATAAGAAGTCTTGAAGATCTTTATGAGGTAACTGATCGATATGAAAATATCAATCTTTTTTGCCTTTTTGCTGATTGTGAACCAGTGAACTTCCAAGAAGCTATGCAAGATGAAAAATGGAGAAATGCAATGGATGATGAAATCAAAGCCATTGAAAAGAATGACACATGGGAACTCGATGCTCTTCCAAAAGGACACAAGCCAATTGGTGTCAAATGGGTTTACAAAACAAAGAAGAATGCAAAAGGAGAAGTTGAAAAGTACAAAGCAAGGCTAGTTGCCAAAGGCTACAGTCAAAAAGCTGGAATTGATTATGATGAGGTATTTGGTCCTGTTGCACGCTTAGAAAGTGTGCGACTGATTATTTCTTTAGGAGCTCGAAATAGGTGGAAGATTCACCTGATGGATGTAAAGTCTGCTTTTCTAAATAGAGTTCTTGAAGAGGAAGCCTACATTCAGAAACCACCAGGCTATGAAGTCAAAGGACAAGAATCCAAAGTTCCGAGGTCGAAGAAAGAAGATTTTATCAGATTGAGAAACGCATTTGGCATTATAAAATAAGTTTAAGGGGAAGTGTTGAAATATAAACTTATTTTATAAAAACTCAATCCAATATAATGAAGCCTAATTCAAAAAATCTTCTAATGTTTTACACATGATAAATTACAAGTCAATGTTAGGTATATGTTAGGTGTGGTTTTTGTTGAATGTAGAAGTCAATGTTAGGTATATGTGTTTTTGTGGTTTGTATTGATCTTGAGTTAGTATAAATACCTCATCTCATTGTGTGATATACAAAAGGAAAAATAAGAGAGAAAAACAAGAAGCAAAGCTTTTACATTGTAAGAATTCAGAATTGAGTGTGGAGAGGTTGTTTGGAGAAGAAAAGTAGAGTTTGTGTATTTTGCATTTGTTTTTCTCAATATAAGAGTATTTCCTTGTCAACATCACATGGGTCTTTTGGAGGCCTCCACATTTTCCAATTGAGTTAAGATGCACTGACTCAAAGTCGTTACGAAGCTTCCAAATTATAAGGAGTCAAGGCTGCCAACGCACCGAGATATATGTTTTAGTGTTCATGTGTTTTATAATTTTTGTTCATGCCACCATGCTCGGTATTGAGCTTGGTATTCATATTAACTTACCAGGGCTTACATGTACTTCACATAGGTAATTAGCTTAGTTGCATTGGAAAACACGCGAGTAATGGCACCTTGATTTATGATTTTTCATGATAGAAAATTGGGGTCTTTATACTATTATCGCATTAACTAGTTTGTGAGTGATTTCCTAGAACCCCAAATTATTTATTAATACTTATATTCAATTAACTACACACAATTCAATGACATGATATGCATGCACACACATTCATACAAATAATAACTTTTTACAATAATGTTTAAATATCCTTCAATATAAAAAGTCTTAACAAAATTATTAAATTAATCAAGAAATTAAGGTTTCCGATGATTGCCGCGACTCTACCTCATTGCGCCGCGGCACTGCTGCAGAGAAATTTTACCATGAAAATAGTGCAGCGGCGCGGAACCTCCTTAGTCTCAGCACCGTGGCCTTGGCTTCTTCCACATGCAGCAAAACCCACGAGTGTTGGGGCACCACGTAGCATTGATGGGGTTTTCAACCCAAATTTTCACACAGTTTCAACCAATTCAAACAATATCAAATACTAAATATTCCAACATACCAAATACATTATTTAATAAGTTCGCATGATGATTTTTCAAAGAATTATTAATTATATCAAATTTCACTATTAAAGAGAATAAAAGATGATACATTTTCTACATATTGATACGAACATCTAATATTATCAAACCAACACAAATGCATGTAAAACCTCACAAAAACATGTTATAACTATTACCCTACATGTATTAACCATGAATTTACTAAACAAATAAGTGGTAGTAATTTTATAAAACATGCATACAGAAGGACTCACAAGCAAGATTTTATTCTTTTTATGATCATTCATACACAATGAATCCAAACCTAATGAATTTATTGTACAAGACAATCCTCCACAACAAACCAAAATGCATGATTTCACTTCCCAAGAACAACCAAAATCAATAAAAGATTATATTATCATGATACATGCATGTCCTAAACATAAATTCTATAAAACTATGAAGAATTGATGGAAAAATAAGAGAAAAAAAGACAAAACATACCAAGCCCTAGCCTCCTCCTATTCTCCTTAACGTTGCTTCAAAACATAAATTAAATTTTGAGAGAGGTCGACACCCTCTCTCCTATGAACAAATAGGTGGCGATTAACCCCTCCTAGTAGAGGTATTTTCCATATTATACCCTAATTAATTAATTAAATCTTAATATGGTATGTATTTATCCAAAAGGGATGTCAACATCTTAATGTCACCGTTAACTAAGAGTCCCAAAACTCCTAAAACGTAATCTTAAACCTCCTAATTCATCATATTTCATCAAATTAAAATCCCTCTATTTTACTGACTTGTATATTCAACCCTTCTACGTTATTATCTCCAAGCAGTCATATCACATTCTTTAGAACTCCATTTTAAGTGAATTCTTTTTTATTGTTAGGATGTTTAGTTCATTCCATCAAAATTTTAGAATTTTCAGACATATTCTACGAGATATAGGTTTTTAAAGTTGATATGTACGGTTTACTTGATATAGCCTTCTTGGTTAATTTATTTAATTTAATAAATAATTACATAAAAATTCAACCGATCTATGATCTCACAACGACAGTTACATGCCTTACTTATTTTAGAAGAGGAAGTGAGGCCTGAACCGGGATGGTCTCTGCATACCCCGCGTACAGGCCATCCTGAACATTAAATTTAAGTGACGAATTTATTTGACGATTGGATATTCTCTGTTTATTTAACAACCATATCAGGTTTTAATCGAACTGACAATGCGGAAAACAAGTAGGGCAGAATGGACTTATACGCAAATGCATTTTTTTCGTTGATAACATAAACTTAAAGTGATCACTAATATTTTATCGTCCATATTACTTGAGTATGTTCTTACTGATCACAATAGTCGCCTATGCGTCCAAAACTCTAATTCTCACTCATTTTCTTTTCTTGTCATTATCACTTGTATACTCAAGAAAATAACCATGATTTTGAAAATATTTATTGTTTCTCCATGTAAAAATACACACTCATAATTATGAGTAATATAATTAAGATGTATTGGGATGTAATATTTAAGATCTACTGCTAATTTCTTTTGAGTATTATAGTTGATGATGATATGAATCACGAATATAGAAATCCCCTTTATTTTTTTAATCAATACCTTCCTTCCCTTAGTTCTCCCTAGCTATAATTGATAGATATTAGATGTATTACAAAATAATTTCTTTGTTCAAATAATATATATATATATATATATAGTTAATATCAATAATTTCTTTATTGAAATAATTTACATAACTAACATAGATATTTTTGAGGTTGAAGGGGTGGAAGGCTTTCGAAGTTGAGTACGTGGTAGAAATAATGGGATAAGGAACTAGTAAGAGCCTAAAGGAAGAATAGAACTTTTAAAAAAAAAATTCCCTCTATTAGTGCACAAAAATATTTTTTAGTACAAGTAATCCGGAAACTTGTTATTCAAGGATTATTATAAGTTATGGAACTTGCACAACCTCATACCCCAAAAGGGTTTTTATAGATTCTACATTGCATATTATATAATTTGGAATATTTACAGTGTTTACTGGAGAAGATAAAATAAATTTTGAAAGCACAAAGAATAAGGTGTTTAATACAAATTAGTGTTTCCTAAATAACGCTAAATCATCATCAGTGGGGAAAAATCACAACCTTCCGACTCTAGGGTACTGGATACCAGCCTTCTTAGTGACTCTATGCTCATGGAGGTAGTAGTTATTCTACTCTTATTCCCCTTAGCTGCCACATCCATGGAACGCACATTTTGATGTTAGTGGACAGAAAAAGAGTGGGCAAGGAAGAAAGGCATGAATTTCCAATGGGCAGACATTTAAGAAGCATCAAGAATTTCATTAAGGCCAGAGAATAAATTTTATGGATTGAGAATATCCCGCTAAATATACTAATAAATAATTGTGTCTGCGTTGAGCTTTTAAGTTGTGACGAATATTATATATTGCTATTGATAAAAGAATAGTCAAAAGTCAAGTCGCATTCTGATGATAAATTAAAGATCAATTTATCAAAATACAAAAAAATAAATAAATCAAATCATTATAGTCTACCTCCTGACCCAATTAGAGTGTATATTTAAAATCAAAGTTATCTTAAAGATACCACATTATTATAATCTATATGATTATTTAATGAATGTCAAGATATAAAATTGCATCTCTAACATATAGGCTGCTACTGGCACCACGTCTTGCCTAGTTAACACTAATATTGGACAATGCTTAACCTTCTTACGCTGCTCATCTGTTTACGGATAATGTACCTCAATTATGCTTAAAGTAGCCATCTCGGTGCGCATATGTTGGTCCACAACATGAGCCAAAAAGAATATTCCAAGCAATAAAACGACCTATCAATTCATGCCACACCCACTTGTGCTACAGAATTCGCTCCCTCATATTCTTCAACCAATTGATGGAACAGAATTGTCTGTAAGCACTATAAATCTAGTACGAGCCTCACTTGATAAGTGTTACTAGACTTTTATGGCAATGGCTTTCACACAAATTAGTTTGCGTGGCTCAAACTCAAATATAAGATTCAACCACCTTGTGATCATAAGCACTAGGCACAATTCCACAAGGCTTCCAAGCACCCTAAATATGAAATATAATGTAACATCAAAGCCTCTCTACTTGTCAGATACAAGTCGAACCTTGCTTTCCTTACCATTTAACAAACATGGAAAATTGGGTATGAGGTTACAGTCCAATGTTTCATCGCCGGCTACATCTATCAGCATGCCGTTAGAGTTGCTTAACTGTTGGGAGGATGAATATGATGGTGTAGTCATCGATCCTCATTCTCTGCCCTCAAGTACCAACTCATTTGTGGCACTTCTAAGGGCTTCTCTGTCATATTGGAAGCTAAAGGTAATGTCTGCAAGTAGTACAATTTAGTTTTGGAGTTGGTTTTGTTATGTTTGTGCTTTTCATTGTTTGTGAAGCTTATAATGGGTATACTTCACGTAAAACCATGCAGGGGAAGAACGGGATATGGCTCAAAATACTTGCAGAACAAGCCGATCTTGTTCCTTTAGCAATAACGGTGGGAACTCATATTGTTTGTTAATGATATAACCTTTTGCCAACTGCTAAATATATACCTCAAAAAACTAGTGTTATCTGAGCCTAATCATCCACTTTTATTGGTTGGTCATGGTGCAAGGCATTCAAAATGTTTTTAGATAGCTTATAAACAAGCAAACAAAAAGAATCTATAACAGTAACTAATACTTAATAAATGCACAGGCGCACTCTGAGTAGATTAAGGTAGGTGAAAGTAAATGGTGTAAGTGTGCTTAAATATTATTCAAATTGAAGAGTTCTAATTTGTACAAAAAAATAATATGTGGAGCATGTACCTAAACATATATAATACAACTTGTACAGTGAAACTCATAGATGATTTTCTTTTTAAGGAGGGGTTCTGCTACCATCACGCCGAGCCAGGTTTTGTGATGCTCACATATTGGATTCCTGAAGGGTCATGTTTGCTTCCGGCATCTGGTTCCCACCAAGTTGGCATAGCAGGCTTCGTTATCAACGACAAGGCAGAGGTTTGTTCTTTTGCAGATTCTGTACTCTAAACCATTGCGAGGCATAGAAGATCGATAAAAGATTTAATGAATCAAGTATTCATTCATTCTCATGCTGTGTAGGTACTCGTTGTGAAGGAAAAACGTTGTCCTTGTCGATGTTCTGGAATGTGGAAGCTTCCAACAGGCTTCTTAAACAAGGTTACCGTCAATTTTATACAGATTTTCTCAATATGAATACAGTTTAAACTAAAAAAAATTATTGTTTGAATTATGCAATAGAATCTATTGGTTTTCATTTGTATGCACTCGGATGTTATGGCCAATTTAATTTGAACTGCGCTATGTGGTCAAAAATAGTAGTCTTGCTATCTTTCATTGTCAATTATAATCAATCATAAATACATGAACTTGTGAGCTTATAATTACTATTGAAAATATTTTATATTTTCTAAGTAAATTTAGATTGGCAATGCTTTGTAAGTTTATAGGGTGAATACTGCCCACTCATGTTTCCCAAAGATATCATTTGGTAAATCCATAAATAGTAGTGAAATTAAATATAACCTCTCCAAGTAATACCACTTAAATCTCTAGGTTTTTCTAATTTTATCATTAAGAAACTAGAATTAGTGCATGGCAGGCCTAGAGAGCCAATTTTTTGTCTCATATTGATTTTAAAAATCAAGGCGTTTTTCTGCAGTCTGAAGAGTTATTCTCTGGTGTAGTACGAGAAGTAGAAGAGGAAACTGGGGTGCGTTTATTCCGTCCACTTAATATATATACTGCTTTCTCTTTCTTCTTCATATTATATGGCAATAAAACTAGCTACAACTTTAAGTCATTCATTCCTGATTATTTCCAACAGATCAAAACGTCTTTCGTGGAGGTTACAGCGTTCAGGTAAACATGCATTTTGAATATTGACAAATTTAGATTATAATTTAGCTCAAACGCTAGGCCACATATTACATATTTGATACCATTACGAAACTAAGCAAATATTGTTGAGCACAAGTTTAGTTTATTGCTTGTGCTGTCCACAGACACGCCCATCTCATGACATTCGAGAATTCTGATTTACTCTTCGTATGCTTGTTGAAGCCATTATCGACAGAAATCAACGTAGATGAAGATGAGATTGAAGCAGCCATGGTAATAAAAAACTAAAATTGCCGTTACTGTAAGAAGAGATAGTATTACACTACTTGACACGTTACAATTGATTGAGCTGTATTATTTGTTGGCGCAGTGGATGTCTTTGGCCGAGTTTCTAGAGCAGCCGTTTTGCCAAGAAGATTGCATGTCCAAGAAATTGGTGGACATGTGCATCGCTAGATACGAAAACCGCAGCACCGGATTTACTCCTCACTATCTCTTCTCCCACCTGGATGGAAGGCCGACGTACCTCTACTCCGTTGATAACCAGTAGAACTTGCATTATATGCAAATTGTTATCATATAACTGTAAAAATCGACAATTACACTTTCCAAGCTAACCTGTCTACTCAAATGTTACACAAACACTAAAAAACTTGCACAGCAGGTTGCGACCAAACTATCGGAAAATTATGATCAAAGATTCAAAACTGCTATCCTAGCATTTCCGAAGTTATGATCATGTATACTGGAGGGATGAGTGATCTTTGTTCTATATATAATAGGGAAAGCCAAAATACATCATATCTTGAGGGCACGTTTAGGATCCATGCCCAAGTTCACACCTGTAGATTAATTATCACATCATTATGTCAACATCTTAAGTTTGTTATATTAATACGATTCTAGATGGTGGTGTTTCAAATAGTGGAAATTACTTAGGTGTGGTATAGTGATGTTTAAAGTCGTTTAAGATGTTATTTTTGTAATATATTTCCTTCGACGTGTTAAATGTTGATAAAAGTCCAGCAATTATAGAAATAGATAAAATGGTCTATCTAAGGAGAGAGGCCCAGGCGTGAATTGATAGGTTAAGCCATTTCTTCAAATTAATTAATCCAAATTCAAGATTTATGATTACATCCCCATTAATTATTTACTGGATCTTATCCTATAGGAATTAAATATATGGTCTAATTTGAAGATATTACAATCTATTCAACTTAGAAAAATTGGACCCTAGAATTTTTTTCATAGACCCATAATCCTAAGTCAAACCTATTTCCTCCTACTATTTCAAACGATCTCAGATCGGTTCTAACGCCTTATATAATGACTTATATTAAGTACAAAATGATGAGGCCTAAATCATCTATTCAAAACAATTTGCCAAAGGTGAAGATGCATAGGAGCATCTGTACTAATAAACTATAAATCTTACCATGGTAGGATCGGATGTGTGACTAATACGAAGAATATTATAATGTTAGCACAAATGATGGGTCTAGGAATGATGGGTTTTCAGTGCATTAAGTGTAGAGATGAAAAAAGAGGCGAAGTTACCACCATCTTTTGCTTGTAATCTATGGGAGAGTGAAGAAGTTCGTTCCTTTTAGTGACGACCACTTTAGCTCCATCCATCACCATTTTAGGTGAGAAGATGGTCATTGATGATGGGGAAGTTAATGGAAGGTTCATGATAAAAGATTGTGCCGAGAGAAAAATATTTTGATGGAGAAGTGTTGTGCACATAACGGAGAAGTTTTGTATGACAAGTGTTCTAATGAAGGTGGTGCAATGCATGCATGGAAACATATGCTGTGGGGAAAGGCCGAGAAGTGCATGGAGGGTTTATAATATATAAGTGTCTAAAGATGATTTGGAAGTTGTCAATGGCAGGGAGCCCCAGAAAATCAGCAGCAAGAGAACAAAAAAGTTTTCAACAATTTGCAGGTTATATAGCCCATGATTATGTCTTAATTATAGAATAAGTAGTTTATGTGGTACAAGAATCCGTAACGTATAGAATCAATCGTACTTAGTTTAAGTTAGCGTCTAAACATGGCAAAGCTTTCTAATTTAAATATTGCAAAACCCCTTTTTCTATTCGTATTACTTAATCAAGGCAAGGAAGGTTTTGGCTAGGGTATTGGTCCATGTACGTTGAATAATGAACCATGAGTCTACCCAAGAAAGGAGTTTAAATGGAGATTAGGGTTTCTCCAAGTGCCAATTTGGTTGTATTAGGAGGTAAAGAAGGAAGTAATTGGGTTAATGAGTTGAGAATTTAGGGGAGATCTTTGGGTAGGTCAGTTTAGGATGAGATAACCACCCTACATACTTTAAAACCGTCCTTCTTTTTCCCTTCTCTTGCTCATTGTTTTGTTATTAGGTAATTCCGCTCTCCCTCCTTCCCTTTCTCATTAGATATATTTATGTGCATGGCATGCATTTTAACGACCTAGCTCAAGAGTAAATTAATGAATTTTAGTTATTTTTTAGTAGTTAGATAAGTTGAAGATTTATAAGGAACTTTCTTACTGCTAGATTTTATCCCTGAACATAAATTAATCTTAAGGAATAATTTATCCCTACCATCACAGTTTGGCCAAACTCCGACACCAGTAGAACCATTCCTTGAGGTCGAGTTGGGTAAGTGTCACTGTTGTGGCCTTCGTGACTCTGTCTATATCGGTTCCAGGGAGAAGGGGTAGTAGGAATAAAATGTAGGATTTAAAGGAAGATCTCAAGCCAAGATTAATGGAACTAAAAGGAGCCAATGAGAGCGGGGCTCTCATCTATAAATACCCAACCATGCTCACCTGAAAAAACATGGAACGGAGCAGCCCTCTTCCATGATCGTCTCTCAAAACATTACCGCCCTTAACGACCATAAACTTCGCCAAGCAGGAGTCAATCCCCAATGCCTTCCACACCGAAGGTCATTGTCGAAGCATCGCTTCCTGGTCGGAGTAGATCCTTGCCTCCCGCCAGCATCCCAATACAGCCAGTGTTGACAAGAAAATACTCTGATATTGAGAAAAACAAATGCAAAATACACAAACTCTCATTTTCTTCTCTAAACAACCTCTCCACACTAAATTATGAATTCTTACAATGTAGAAGTTTTGCTTATTATTTTTCTCTCTTATTTTTCCTTTTGTATAACACACAATGAGAGGGGTATTTATACTAACTCAAGATCAATACAAACCACAAAAACACACCTAACACATACCTAACATTGACTTCTACATTCAACAAAAATTACACCTAACATATACCTAACATTGACTTATAATTTAGCATGTGTAAAACATTAGAAGCTTCTTTGAATTAAGTTTCATTGTTTTGAGTTTTATAAAACAAGTTTATATTTCAACACTTCCCCTTAAACTTGTTTTATAATACCAAGTGCGTTTCTCAATCTGATAAAATCTTCTTTTTTCAATGGCTTAGTGAAGATGTCGGCAATTTGATCTTGAAACTTCACATATTCCAGTTTCACATCTTGTTTCGTAATGCATTCTCTTATGTAATGATATCGAGTATTGATGTGTTTACTCCAATCATGATACATTGGATTCTTGGCTAAAGCTATTGCTGACTTGTTGTCGACACGAATCTCTGTTAGTTCTATTTGTGACATGTTCAATTCCTTCAATAAATTTCGGAGCCAAATTGCATGACTAACACATGTTGTAGCAGCAACATATTCAGCTTCACATGTTGAGAGAGTGACAATTGGTTGCTTCTTTGACATCCAAGTGAAAGCGACGTCTCCTAGGAAAAACACAAAACCAGTTGTGCTTTTTCGATCATCGTTATCTCCGGCCCAATCACTGTCACTATATCCAACGAGCTTGCAATCATAAGAAACTGAATAATATATGCCAAAATCTATTGTACCTTTGAGATAGCGAAGAATTCTTTTTGCAGCCTTAAAATGAGTAGTTGTTGGAGTCTCCATGTAACGACTCACAAGTCCTGTTGCATA
Organism: Piper longum; assembly: GCA_032619315.1. NCBI lineage: Eukaryota > Viridiplantae > Streptophyta > Magnoliopsida > Piperales > Piperaceae > Piper > Piper longum. The sequence continues at coordinate 80 of JAVDBV010086695.1, read as the reverse complement.
GAGAATATCGGGCCTTGTACAAGTTAGATATCGCAAACATCCAACTAGACTCTTAAAAAGTGTTGGATCTTCCTTTTCTG
>JAVDBV010086694.1:0-13081 GCA_032619315.1 Piper longum | reverse complement strand
TCAGTTATGATGGAACAAAATACGAGTTATTATTGTATACGCATTGTATATATATATATATATATATAATTTTTATGAGTTAGCTAGGGTTTTAGGCCTAGATATAAGACGTTGTAGTGTTCAGTATCCATTTGGGATTTTTAGGGTATCTCATTTACATGCATCTAAGCAATTTAGGACTACCAGTTTGCCCATGTTGACCCAGCTTTAATGAGTTGTAGATTTTCACTTGTTTGAGTTCATTGTTCGAGTCCCATTTAGCCTTCTTATTTTGATTCCCTCTTGTATAGTTTCTTTTACGACTCGAGTTAGTTTTGACTTTTGACAGTCCTAATTCGAGCTTTCCATCTATATGTCTAGTGCATTTACTTCAGATACATTGCTCTTCAAGTTTTGAGGGAGAATAAATTGTTCGCCAAATTATCCAAATGTTACTTCTGGATGAAGGAGGTGAATTCCTCGGACATATTGTCTCAAAGACGGGAGTCGCAGTGGATCCATTAAAAGTGAAAGCAGTCACTAATGCACCAATCCTTTAATGTGAGGAGAGTTTCCAATCTTTGAAGAAGAGTCTAACTACTGCACCAGTCCTAACAGTGCCAAATGGTAATGAAGGATTCGTGGTCTTCAGTGATGCATCTCTAGTGGGGTTAGGATGTGTCCTTATGCAAAATGCTAAGGTGGTGGCTTATGCCTCACGCCAATTGAAGATTGACGAGCAAAATTATGCAACCCATGACTTGGAATTGGCAGCAGTGGTTTTTGCACTAAAGATTTGGAGACACTACTTGTATGGAGCCCAGTTCGAAGTGTATACTGACCATAAGAGTTTGAAGTATATCTTCACACAAAATGACCATAATCTTCAACAAAGGCGGTGGATAGAATACTTGAAGGACTATGACTTCCAAATCTTATACCATCCGGGAAAAGCGAACGTGGTAGCCGACGAGTTGAGTTGGAAGGACAAGGTGGACAAGGGACAACAACTAGCTAGATTTTGGACTATGTCAGCTGAAGTGGTAGCTATTAACCCAGTCAAACAACTGACAGGACTACTGGCGAACCTGGTTATCTCAAATTAATTGGTGGACCGAGTTAAGCTAGCACAAATGGAAGATGAGGAGCTGAATGAAATGTTGGACAAAACTCCAGACATTGTGGTAGATTCTAACAGTGTAATCAGATTTAGAGGAAGGTTGTGGGTACCCAATGATGATGCTTTAAGGCGGTATATCCTTGAGGAGGCTCATCGTTCAAAGTTCTCAATACACCATGGTGTTACAAAAATGTACGAGGACCTAAGCGAACCTACTGGTGGATTGGAATGAAGAGGGATGTAGTGAATTTTATCTCTAAGTGTCAGACGCACCAATTGATCAAAGCACAACATCAACTACCCGGTGGATTATTACAATCTTTAGAGATACCTACTTGAAAATGGGAGTGTGTCACATGTGATTTCATCACTAAACTCCCAAGGACTCAGAAAATACATGACTCAATATGGGTGCTTGTGGACCGTCTGACTAAGGCAGCTCACTTTATCCCCACATAATAAACAAGGATGGCGGAATACCTAGCAGAACTGCACATCAATAACATTGTCAGGCTACATGGAATTCCAAAGGAAATAGTCTCTAACAGAGATCCCCTGTTCACGTCACATATTTGGGAAGCTTTCCAAAAATCTATGGGGACCCAAATTAAGCTAAGTACAGCATATCATCCCCAAATTGATGGTCAGAGAAGTTGAAGCCAAGGGAGTGATCAGATTTAGAACATCAGGGAAGTTGAAGCCAAGATTCATTGGACCATTTCCAATTCTGGATCGAATTGGAAGTTGTGCATATAGATTAGCATTAGCACCAAGCCTTGATGGTGTATACAATGTCTTTCATGTGTCAATGCTAAAGAAGTATGTATGAGATGAGAATCAGATTATCACAAATTTTGCAAACTTAGAGCTGCAATTGGATTTAACTTACGAGGAAAAACCAATTCGCATCTTGGCAAGGGAAACAAAGACACTCCGTAACAAGGAGATCCCTTTGGTATTGTGGAGAAATCATGGATCAGAAGAAGCTACATGGGAGACTAAACAGGAAATGGCCAGGAAATATCCTAGCCTATTTGTAGCTTAAAAATCCTTGTAATTGTTGTAACGTGAATCGATACCGGAGATGTATTAAAGATTGGATGTTCTATTAATGCTATGATATTTCGGGGACGAAATAATTCTAAGTTAGGGAGAATGTAAAGACCCAAAAAAAAAATAACAATAATAATAACAATAATAATAACGTTCGACGCGGTGGGATCCAACGTGGGAAAATTTAATTTTTCCATTTAAATGAAATGTCGTTAGCTGGTTAAGTATGAATTACCCGGTTAAGTGAAAAGTAATTTTTAACCGGTTAATTTTAGTTGAATCGGTTGAGTCGACTACACCATTTATCCATTTAACCAGTTAAGTGAACCATACCATTTACCCATTTAACCGGTTAAGTGAACCATACCGTTTAACCGTTTAAATGGTTAAGTGAACCATGTCGATTACCCAATTACCCGGTTAAAGGAATTACGGTGAAAGGGTGCTTCCACGTACCCTAGCCGTCATTTTATTTCATTATATAAGGAGAGAAGGGGAGGGCGTCATTTCCATTTTCCTCCTCAGACGCCGACTTCCTCCTTGCTCAGGTATTGTTCCTTTCTTCTTTTTCTTAGTTTCATGCATACATATATTTGATTTGATAATCAATTTGATAATCATGGAACTAAAGTCTAAAATCAACAAGAAAGGAAAGAAATAAACTGAAATAAAAAATGGAAATCCGTACATGGATTATAAGTGACAGCTGTTGCATGAGATCGTGAGCATTTGCTGTCCAAATTGCTGCATCAACATCTTTGTGCATGAGGTGGTGTAGATAGATTAAATTTCCTTTGAAATTGTATGCCAAGAAGGCAGCACGACCTGCTGACTTGCAGCAGCAGCACCATGGCAAGGGAGTCACAAACTCATGGCGTTACAACCAGCAACGGCGTGGCTTTCTCTTCTCCTCGTGTTGGGTCGTTGTGCAGAAAGGAGGGGACAGGTTGGACGGTGCTTCTAGCCAGAAACTAGGTCGTCTTGGCCAGGTTGGAGTCACCTTGGGGTTGGTCGGAGCCGGTCGACGATAGTCAGCGACGGTGGACAGCTGCCAGAGGCGAACAGAGCAGTCAGCGAACATGATCGGGATGATGAGTTCAGGCTGCGATTTTGGGCATAACCGAGAGGTAGCGGCCAAAAGTCCTAGTCGATGAACAGTACGTTGGAAAACACCCAATTACAACTCTATTTTGGAGAGTGGGGTAAGAAGAAGATGACAGTTTCGTAAATATGGGTTGACTCAATACGGGTCAGTTAAAAAAAATAATATCAACTCATATTAAATCTTTAAAAATAATTAATCGAATAGGGTACGAGTCAAGTAAATAAAATAATAGGGTAACAAATTATTACACAAAATTACCATAATTAATATAATTGCGGCCAGGAAAAAGGGTAAATTATTAATTGGCTTATTATAAACGATTAAATTAAATCAGAGGGTTATAAGGGATAAATAAAATAAAGACTTCACCTTTACCATAGTAAAATAATATTTGGTGAATAAAATGATTATTTTAATAATGAATTAGCAAGGTAGAAAATATAGTAATAAAATATAATCGCGTAGAATATTAAGAAATTACATAATTAAATAAACAAGGGAGGAACCTTATTGAATTAAATAAATTACAAATAATTATATTAGTGATAGCCTTAAATTAGGATAATAAAAATCAGTTAAAGAATATACCAATAATAATAACTTATTAATGGTTATAAATTAATAATTATTTTACTAATTATCAAGTGAGGATTATAATTTGGATAATTAATAATTAATTAAAATTAGATTTGCTGAAAATTTAATAAGTAATGAAGTCTATAATGAACTAATTACATCATTTAAAATTAATAGTATATTAGTCATGTAGTTGTATGTAGGTTCATGCAAATAAAATTATAATAATGTATAATTTTATGCTTTCATTCAGATTAGGGTTAGCGGGTCACAGTCGGATGAAATCGTAAGTCAGGTACATATAATAGGTAGAACGTCGTATTTTCCTTGTTGGTAGCCTAGGTCAGCCTGAGTCAAGATTCGACCATCATACACCGAGTGCAACCAGGGTCAAAGAATTGACTCAGTCCGACATAAGGCCATATTATGTATGTAAATTGTGTATTGCATCGAATTGTTTTGGATTAGTAATAGCCGCCCCATAAAAAGACTATGACTGGGGTGAGTGAGACACAACGATTCCTCCATCGCATTGGAGTGCGGTGATAGCCTCCCCATAAAAAGGCCACGGCCTGGGTGTGCGAGGCACTGACAGTAGAATTGGTAGTGAGAGCTTCCCCACAAACGGGGCGTAGCAATCACCTGAGTGCAGTGATAGCCTCCCCATTTAAAGGCTACGGCCAGGGTGTGCAAGGCACTAGCACTGGAGTGGAGTGATAGCCCCCCCAATATAAAGGGTATGGTTGGGGTGTGCGAGGCGCTGACACTAGAATTGGTAGTGAGAGCTTCCCCACAAATGGGATGTAGGAATCACCTGAGTGCAGTGATAGCCTCCCCACAAAAAGGCTACGGCCGGGGTGTACGAGGCACTGACACTAGAGATGGTAGTGGTAGCCTCCCCAAAAAAAAAAGCTACGGCCTGGGTGTGTGGATCATTGCGGATACCTCTTCCGCATTGTTTTGGAGTATAGCGGTATCGCTCCACCGCATATTAAAATGAACATAGGTAACTAGTGGAATGTACTTGACTTGTTTTATCTATAATACTACTTAGTGTCATAATCACTAACGCGGAATTGTCTCCGCAGGTGTGTAGATACGAAATTAGGTGGGAGAAGCCATTGACAACAAGAGCATGGAGTAAGATAAATATTGGGACTCCCTTTTAATTTTTATTGAGAAATATGTGTGGCAACTAGGAAACGGTCCGAGACAGTGGGAACCAATCTTTATACATTGTTATGAAATAGTTATAATTCGGCAACTTAGTAGTTTATTTAAGTAACACCTGGCCATCTAGGAGCAATTACCTAATTGAAAAATGACAGGTTGTTACACACGTCAACCCTAGTTTTCTCCCTAAAATTTTCAAATATTTCAATTGATTTTTGTAGTTTTCCACCATTACCGCCGCCACTACTACGGCTATCCACCAGTGAATCCCAGGCTCATTCCCAGCCACCGGTTTTTCATTTGTACCACTTACGACCACAGTCGCTGCTGCTGTCACCGTTGGTGATGGAGTTTCTGAAGACGATTTTGGCTGCCGCTGCCACCGTTTGGACTATTTTCCAATGCGGACGAGCCACCTTCAGCTAATCCAACCACCCACACAGCTTCATCTTTCCGAGATCTTTATTTTGAGACCACCCATGACCACCACTACAGCCACGAATGCTGCCGGCGATGTCGCCCCACCGGGTTGTGATGCCGCATCTTCTGGCCATTTTTTGAGCAGCCAACGGGAGGACCTTGCAAGTCGTCACTGCTATCATGTTCCACGTCCTCCCCTCCATTGATCCCGACCGGCCACAACCCTATCCACGCCGCTGTTAGCATTTTCCTGCGATGGGTAATGGCTACCTTGCTGGCCCATTTGTTCGGGTCTGTCTGTTCGAGTTCGCGTCCATTTGGTTGTGCCTTAGTTCGCCAATCCGAGCCGTGCCGTGTCCATCAGTCCAGACCAGCTCAGCTGACCCAGCTCCACAATTTATTTAACCCAGGCCAAGTTGACTCGGCACAACTCGGTCTCATTAAGCTCGGTTGGGGCCGTTTCAACTCATTTTCAGCCCGTTTTCGGCCGTTTTTCGACCTATTTTGGTAATTCGAGAACCTATATATTAATTTAGAAGCATAATCATATTATTTACTGTATTTTGATGAAATGAGTATTTTCTTTCTTTATTAATTGTTTTATTTATTTATTTATTCATGATTATTCATTTTGTGTTATTATATATTTGTTGACTATGATGATTGATTATGTGACTAATTGTTGTCATTGACAATGTAATTATTAATAGATATTATTTTTGTTCATATTTATCTTATTTTATTTAATTAAGTGATTGATTTTTAATTATTTTATTCTTTGTGTTATTATTTATACGTATTTAGTCATACGTTTGTATATTTGATATTTATGTTAACATTCTTCATAATTAATTAATATTAGTCATTTATTTATTTATTTATCTATTGATTTAGTTAACTATTCATTTGTTTGTTTATTTAATTATTTATATATTTACTAACACAAGTATATATAGTATTTGCTCATGTTTAGCCATGTATTTATGTAGTATAATTATATTATTATTTTATTATTAGAGTATTATTTACGTTCATATATTTATTATTTACCTAATTATCTATGTGTGTATTTATTTATTTATTTGTTATTTATTATTATTATGACTCGAGTTACGTGCAAGGTGTTTAGTTGTAGTCTTCTTAGTAATGTTTTCTTTATTATGATGTGTTGATGATATAGGCACGTAACATAAGCATGTATCATATAGAGACATCGGTATTTTACTTAGTAGTGAGTTTCAATGTAGGTTATGGAGTCCGAGCTCGCCCTAGATGTGTCAATGTGCTTTGAGCTTAGGACTCCTCTCCTTTACGTGATCTCTGTCTGACTCCTTGCCTGTCGAGTTTAACTATGTTTTAGACATAGGATGACATCGGCGGTGTTTAATTGGATCCCTTCGATGTCGGGTCATTTAGCTGTGTTTTCTACACATGTTTAATAAAACAATATGGATGGGATCTCTTGTTGGTTTTCGAATTGAAGCTGCAGAAATATGTGATACAAACCTCTTCCCTAAATTTATTATATAAGTACACGTATTTTTATGGATCTCATGAATAAGAGAGTGAGCGGTATGGAGATATGTATGGACCACACCATAACTCCTTCGAACCCTGAGGTAGTGCGATATATGAGGGTATTGAGTAACACAGCACATTTCCAGAATTTGTGGCACTAATTTAACTGTTCTTTTTACAACTCGATTAACGTAGTGGGTGGAATATGGAAGATGTGAGGGTGTAAGTATTGTATATATAAATATGAATATTAGTCATGCATGTGAGCCAACACTTGTTAAGTATGTTTGCTTATTGCCTAGTGTGCGGCAATTCTGAAGTTTCATAAGTTTTCGTATGTAATGGAATACCCACTTGCCAATTTGTACTAGTTATTTTTTTTACCAGTACTAGTCGTTACTAACATTTTTTATATTATATATGTAGGACTTGCAATCCTAAGTCGACTTTGGTAGAAGGATAAATAAATGATACACACACTTGAGCTCAGCGCAATTATTTATTTTCGATCTATTTTGATGCATATTTAACAATGTCTTCCATTCTCATGACATTAAAAAGGTTGTTTTGATCTATTTTATCAATTGAATCTTACCGACCAACAACTTTAAACATGACTTTACTCTATCGTAACATTTTTTATTTGGTTCTTGGGTGAACTGAAATCGGTGTGTTACAATATAAGTTTCATATGACGCGACATATTGCCTACTATCATATGTTCATATGAGAATATGAAAATCAAAGAAAAAAATATTACAATAAGAAATTTAAACACTTGCGTTAATAAAACATTGTTTACTTAAGAAAATTTTAAAATATTTGTTGTGTTGTGCAGTCATCTAATGCAAAAGAAAACAATATGTTGCAATTAGGCTGGTACATGTAACATGCCTAATTAGAGTAAACTAATAGGCTTTTATGTTACAAGTTGTATTAAAGCCAATTCGGGAACGTGTCGGATAATGAAGGTCTATCTAAATATAGATTAAGATTAGGCTCATGAGCCATATAAAATAATTCCATGAATGAAATTTTCTTAAGGGGAGTGGAATGTAAGATCCCTCAATTAGTTAATCTTGTTAATCCAATGTCCAATATCTACCGGGGTAAAATCTAAAATATTAGTGGGAATGCACTTATAATGTTCAACTTAATTAACCACTTTTAAAAAAATAACTAAGCCCATCAATTTGTACTAATTAAGTTGGATCATTGTAGTACACAAGGGTGGGAACAATTGTTATATGCAAACATTTCTCTTTCCAAATATTGTATAGTGTAACACCCCAATTCGGCCTCAAGGGATGGACTGATCATGATATTATAATTTAGAAGCTACTCGTTGGGCTATTGTATACAAATGTTGCGGAAGCAGATCGCAACCCTGAGTGGAGGCGTAAGAAGGACACCAGGCTTGTATTTCATGGAATGTGTATAGAGTTCATACTAGAAGGTGGATTTTAGATTTAAAGGATGTTGGGTTTATTCCACATTAGTTGTGGATGATGTTGGTCACTTATATATAGGCTAATGGATAAGCCTTACTCTCTGAGCTAGCTTTTGGATTAAGAGATGCCCGTGACACCTATTTCAAGTCCCTTTTGGGGGCTCATAGGGCCTGACATTAGAGCTAGTTTTTGGATTAAGAGAGGCCTATGAAACCGGCTACAAGTCCCTTTTAGGGGCCCATTGGGCCCAACAATGATATCAGAGCAAAGTGGGATTTTGGGTTGGCCTATGCCGATTGTGGAAGTCTCCTTCATGAGTTTTGCCTATGATTTAAGGAGAGTTTGTCAGGAGATAATGCAAAACCCCAACTTCAGGTAATAGTTTTACCTGCTTATAGTTGTCCGGTTTGGAATAGTCTCGAGTTGGTTCGATCGAGTTCGAGTCATAGTAATTTAAGAATATGAGTATGAGGGCTATGGCCATATGGGAATGTTATGGAGGCTTAGTATGCCCGATATGCGTATGATAGTTTCAGTTATGATACTGTATATAATGAGTTATCACCACTGTATACACAAAGTATACATATGATTTTTATGAGTTAGCAATGATTTTAGGCCTAGATCTAGGTCGTTTCAGCATTTAGCATCTATTGGGATTTTTTTGGGTATTTCCTTTGCATGCATCATAGGAATTTTAGATCACTTAATTGTGCCCATGTAGGCCAAGATTGATTGAGTTCAGGGTTCGAGGCCTATTTCTTCTTGCCTTGATTCACACCTATAAAGTCATTTTTAGAATTTGAGTTAGTTTCAACATTGGACGGTCTCAATCCAAGGTGGGCCCCACTAGGCCACGAGTTCTCAAATGTCTAGATTGTGCCACATGGCAAGATATGGGGCTGTACACTCAACCCTAGCTCTACTCATTTATTTCTAGTGATGTCTCTTCATCTTGGATGTTTTCACTTTAGCGCCGCTGCCACTTTGGCCCGTAGCCGGCGAGCCTTCGGACCTCCCCCAGCCACCGCACTGGCACCCCCATAACCGCCTCGCAGGCGGCTTTCCAGTCTTACCGATCACAATCACCGGCTCTGCCACAGTTGCCGCCAGTGAGGGAGTTATTGGAGCCAGTCTTCGCCACTGCCTCCACCATTTGGGCCATTTTTCGGCTCGAGCAAGCCACCACTGACTGATCCAACCACCCTGGCAACTTCCCCTCATCGAGATCTCCAATTTGAGACCGACATCGACCTTTGTCGTGGCCGCGATCGCCACCGATGACGTCGCCACACATGGCGGCGTTGCAGCCCCTTTCAGGATGATTTTTGGCCACACATTGGTTGGGCTCCTCTGAACACCACCACCATGGTGTCCCCCATCCTCCCCTCTTTTGATCGCGACGGACAGCAGCCTCCGTCATGCCGTCGTTGGTGTTCTCCAGGTACTGGCATCGTCACCCCCTTGTTCGACCCGTTGGCTGTGTAGTGTCCACTTGGTCATGCCGCATCCGCAGGCCATAGCCAAGTCTGCCAGGTGTCATGTCTGTGTTCATGTTCGCCAAGTGTCATGTCCACCCAACCAGCCCAGGTTGGTTCAGCTCTTTCGGTTTGGTCTAGTTCAGCTTGGTTTGGTTTGGTTCAGCCTGTTTTCAACTGTTTCTTGACCGTTTTTGATAATTTAAAAACCTTTACATTAGTTTAGATGAATATTCACGTTCTTTAGCATGTTTGGATGCTATGAGTATATTTATTTATTTATTAATTATTTTATTTATTATTATTTTTATTCATGAGTATTAATTTCATATTATTTATATATTTGTTAACTATGATGAATGATTATGTGACTAATTATTGTTATTGATAATGCATTTATTCATAGTTATTATTTTTGTTCATGTTTATACTATTTTAATTAATTAATTAATTGATTATTAATTATTTTCTTACTCGCATTACTATTTATACGTATGTAGTCGTATTTTTGTATATTAATATTTAAATTAATATTCCTCATGAATGATTAGTATTATTCATTTATTTATTTATTTGTTATATATTATTAATAATGATATATTTACTTATAAATATTAGTCTTAGTGATGTTAATTAAATTTTATTTATTTATTTGTTTGTTCGCGTTTTTGTTATTATGATATTATTTTGTGATTAGAATATTATTTATGTTCATGTATTTATTATTACTTAATTATTTATGAGTGTATTTATTTATTTATTACTTATTATTATTTATTCTTATTTATTATTATGTCTTGAGTTACATGTTATTTGTTTATTTAGTACCGTCTTAATTATTAGGATGCATTGATGATATGAGCACATGTAAAAATGGACCTGACAGCCCAATAATTTCAGAATGGACCCGACAGCTGGACATGCCAGAATAGACCTGACAGCTAGTAATGGACATGTCAGAATCGACTTGGCAGCCAATAATTGACATGTCAGAATGGAGTTGACAGCTGGTAACAGACATGTCAGAATGGACCTAATAGCCAATAAACTCAGACTAACCTTAGAGCCAAAAATTCAAAAATGACCTAAGAGATAATGAATAGGGTTTTGAGTGACTTGTTTTATTTAATTATACGGCTTAGTGTTTTAATTACTAACGCGAAATTGCCTCTACAGGTTAGCAGCTGGAACTAAAACTAAGAGACGACTCGGTGGTTCTTCTACCAACTCAGGTGGTGAATGGATAATAAGCGGACTTCCGTTTTACTCTCTTGTGTTATAAATGTGGCTATGGGAAATGGTCCAAGACTGTGGGACTATTATTTTAATGAGTTAGACTTATTTGCTTTAATAGAAATTATGTAGCATTTAAGTAACACCCGGTCTGGTTAGGGCGGGTCAGTTAGTTATATTTTTTAATAACACCTGGCCAGCTAGGGCCACAATATTGTGTAAAATGGATAGTCGTTAGAATACTCCTTCATCTCTCAGATGAAGTTTTCCAAATGTTTTGCTGCCTAGACTCCCCTGAACTTCATTGTCTTTGGCACCTTGAGCCTTCCTGGGATTCCGGCTACCTGGTCAGCAATTACTTGCTGAGGCTGATTAAGAATGGCACGCTTTAGAAGAGCGATACTTGCCCGCACCACCTCCATCTCAGCCCTAAGATGTTCCACCATTATCTCGTACAATGCTGGATTCCAGTGTATCGGAAACTCTTTCCAATCCCTCGGCTAGGGTTTGCAACCGATCAAACACCGAGTGAATATCATCTTCGCCATTGGCCGGCCCTCCAACCAACACCTCCAACCATGCCACTCTCTCTCTCTGAGAGCATCACTCGATCGTGTATCTATGTGATCATCTGCGAGATCCCTCAATTTAGTCCCACATCTAATACCTACCGGGCTAAGATCCTGTTTATAAGTGGGAATGGACTATAGATCTTTAACTTCGGTTAATCATTTTAAAGAAATGACTTAGGCCCATTACATTGCACTTTGGGCCGGCTCGTTACAAATGGTATCAGAGCTAACCTAGTTCCGTATTAGATGGTGGGCTGGACTAGGGATGTTGGCTAGGCTACCGGTCACGAACCAAAAGGTCGTGGGCTGGGGCTAGTAACGGACCAAGTGCAAGGACGTTGCCTAGGCTGCTGGTCATAGACCAAAAGGTCGTGGGCTGAGGCTAGTAACGGGCCAAGTGTAGGAATTTCGGGGATGAAACTTCCTAAGGTGGGTGGATTGTGAGATCCCTCAATTTAGTCCCAAATCTAATACCTACCGGGCTAAGATCCTGTTTATAAGTGGTAATGGATTATAGATCTTTAACTTCGGTTAACCATTTTAAAGAAATGACTTAGGCCCATTACGTTGCACTTTGGGCCAGGTCGTTACATCATCCCACAAAGTCCTTTGCTGAATGTGAGTTATCCCTTTGTCGCAAGTAACCACGCTCTAATACCTCTGTCATAGGGCTGATTCTAGGACCCAAAATTTTTTGATCCCAATCAGACCTGCGCGACATATTTCCCTCTTCGAAACACTCAGCCTACACTAATACGCAATATGGATCAACTCCCCAGAAGCAAACTCCAAACACCACACCTGTGTTCAGTCGCAATATCGAGGTTACCGATCAAAATACTGAAAAACCACCCCACTCGATACCACAACTCCACATTAGCCTTCACTCGATCATGCATGCTCGCTTCCCAAGCCAACGCCGATACAGTGTTCCCGGATACTGCTATTTCCAACGGTACGCTGTCTTGAGAACCAAACATGTAACGACCCGCCATTTTTCAATTATTTAATTGCACCTAGATGGCCAGCTGTTACTTAAACAAACTACTAAGTTGCTGACTTATAACAATTTAACAACAATGTATACCGTTTCCCAGTAGCCACACATATTTCTCAATAAAAATTAAAAGGGAGTCCCAATATTTATCTTGCTCCATGCTCTGGTTGTCAATGGCTTCTCCCACCTAGTTTCGTATCTGCACAACTGTGGAGGCAAATCTGCGTTAGTAATTACAACACTAAGTAGTATCATAGACAAAACAAGTCAAGTACATTCCACTAGTTCCCTATGTTCATTTTAATATGCGGTGGAGCGATACCGCTATACTCCAAAACAATGCGGAGGAGGTATCCGTAGTGATCCGCACACCCTGGCCGTAGCCTTTTTTGTGGGGAGGCTACCA
>JAVDBV010086693.1:0-14370 GCA_032619315.1 Piper longum | reverse complement strand
TCAGATCACTAGAATCTTGAAAGTTGCCACCTTTCGTCAAATTTTTAGATCTTTTTATGATCCTCCAAACCAAATCAATCAACCTGTTCAACATATAATTTGTAGATCTATGTCTTGTGAAAACATGAATACCGTGATCATACAAAACGAAGATCTAAATCAAAAGTTATGAATTTTATATTGAACTAGTGCAGATCTGGACGCACAGTTAATACTAAAATGATAACTATTTATCTACACAATAGAACGACATGAAAATACCTCTCAAATCTCTTTAGGAGATAAATATACAAATTTAAAATACACGAAAAATGAAAACAATACATTCATATACGAAATCAAAATTCTTAATTCAAAACCGGTAAAAACATACCTTTAACGGTAGAAGGATAAGTCACTTGGAGTTTTTCTCACTCCAAATCCTTCAACCCTTGTTGAAAAACGTCTTGAGCATATAAGTATAAATAGAGAGAGCTCAAAGAGTAGAAGATGGGTTTCAACTCTCCCATCTAAACCCTTTAAATAGTGAGAGAAAGGAATCCTTCTTAACAATACATACCTAATTTTTATTTTAAAAAAAATCAATTGCTCTCCTAATCCTTCCAAAATTCAACCACTTGAAGATGCTCCCAATATTTCTAATATTTTTCTAATAATTCAATACCTCATACCTTACATCATCCAAACCATAATAATTAAAACAAGATTAACTTATTCACTTTACCAGACGGTTACACTAGTAAAAAAAATGACGTGCATCGTAAAAATTTATTTACTTTACAATAAAGTAATATCTATGAATTATTCCTATTCACATAACTTTTCCCATCTAAATAAATTATTATTATTGTGTTCATTATTGTTATTTTTTTCGTGATTTTTACATAAGGCTTGCCATCTACCAAAAATATGTTTAGACGCAAGATTTTGTACATCTTTTTCGATAATATATTTGGCTGCAGTACAATCAATGCGTAGTAGAAATTTAGTATTTAAAAGATCATCTTGAAATTTTAATATACAATTAACTATACTTAGCATTTCTTGTTTAATAGTACTATATTTACTTTGAGTATCATTCCATAACCCTGAATGGAATCTAATTATATAATATTTATTATTAATTGTTTGTTTCAATATTCCCCCATATCCTATATTGGAGGCATCAGTTTCTACTATTCTTAAAGCATTAGGATTTGGTAGACTAGGGCAAGGAATATATTTAATTTCATTCTTAATATTTTGAACAGACTTAGTATGGGCATCAGTCCAACTTGGAGGATTTTTTCTTAATATTTGAAACAAAAGTTTACAATCAAATGCTAATTTATTATAAAAGTCAGATATGTAATTTAAACTTCTTAAAAATCTTTGTAATTGATTTTTTATCTAAGATTTTATCTGACAATTTACTAGAGGATTCTATTACTCTTTGAATAGGTGTAATATTTACTTTTTCTATATTATGTCCTAAAAATCTAATGTTGTTTTAGACTAAAACCATTTTCTTTTTAGATAAAACTATTCCATTAGTAATAGTTATTTTATAAAATTAATTTAAATGTTTAAAATGTTGATCTATACTTTGAGAATAGATTAAAACATCATCTATATAAACTATAACAAATGCCATATAGGGATTAAATATATCATTCATTATATTTTGAAATTCAGATGGAGCATTTTTTATTCCAAATGGCATTACGTTCCATTCGTATTGACCAAAAGGAACATTAAAAGCTTTTTTATATCTATCTTCCTCTTTAACTTGAATTTGCTAAAATTTTGATTTTAAATCAAATTTATTAAAGATTTGAGGATTATATAGTATTTTTAATAAATATTTTTTATTTGGAATTGGATATCTAATCCATTTTAAAACTTTATTTAATGGTTTATAATTTATTATTAACTTAGGAACACCTCTTTCTTTTTCAGCTGCATTGTATACATAAAAAGCAGAACAAGACCAAGGTGATTTACTTTTCCTAATTAATTTATTCTCTAATAAAGTTTCTATTTCTTTTTTACAAAATTTAACTAATTCTTGATTCATTTGTATAGGTCTAGATTTTGTAGGAATCATATAATCATTGAAATTGTCTTCATAAGGTAGTGATACTTCATGTTTTTTTCTATTCCAAAAGGAACTAGGTAATTCACTACATAATTCTTTTTCAAATAAATTTTTAATATCTGTTACTCTATTTTGTATTTCGTGAGAGTTTAACTTAGTTTCTAATATTAAGCTATTTACTTCTTCTTTTAAATATTTAATTTGAAAAATTTTCTTTTTATAATTGTCTTTCATAGTAGAGATTAAAGATTTTTGCTTTGGAAATTCTAATTTAAATGCTATATCTTTTCGTTGTAAACGGGTATGAATACCATAATCATCAACAAAGAAAGGTTCTATGAAAGCTGTAAAAGGATTACCTAGAATTATTTCTGATCCAATGTTTTTTACTAGAATAAAAGTTAGATAAAAACATATATCTGAAATGCATACCACTGCATTTGGTAACTTATATTTAACTTGTAATTTTTCTTCATTAGCAACATTTAGAGTTTGAGTAGTCTTTTTGTAATATTTTGTTGGAATCAAACCTTCTCGTATAATATTACGATCTGCTCCAGTATCTACTGAAGCTAATGTGTCTAAAGAAAATTCTTTAGTAATTATTATTTTTATTCGTAATACATACCTTCTAATAACCGTTCTTTCTATTACATTTAAATTGTTATCTTGTTGATCTTATTGATTAGAAGATTCACCTATTTCAAAATTTTTTGATTCATTTATTAATTTAGCATCATCTATATCTTCTAATTCGTCTTCATCAGTATGATCTTTTAATTCATTATCTAATTCTAAAATTTTTATTCTTCTTTTTAAATTAGATACTTCCTTTTTAAGATCATTTATTTCTTTTATTAATTCTTTCGATGTAATAGGTTTTTCTTTTTTAACTCTATCTAATACTTCTGTCATAGTATAAGAAGGTTCTACTTTAGCTCTTACTTGAGGTTTAAATTTAGATTTAGATTCTTCTTTAGATTTAGTAGATTCTAATATTTTCTCAATATATTTGCGTTTTTCTTCTTTATCATTAATATAATCAACCATATCTAACAATAATTCTTTCTGTGCCGAGATTACATTTATACTTTCATTATTTAGATCCATTATTCTTTTGTAATCTTCACAAGGACAGTCATCAGAATTTTGAGAAGAAGAATTTCTACTTTCATCTAAATTTAATTCTAAAGCATCATATTCAGAAGTTTCATCCTCTGACATAGAATCTTTTGTTGTTTCATCTATTAAATTGAAAAGAATTACTTTTTCTTCATCTAAAAATTTTAATTTTTTAATTTTTTTCTTAAGCCTACATTGAGATCTAGTGTGTCCTGCTTGACCACAATCCCAACAAACTACAGGTTTTGTATTGGATTTAGGCTTAGAAATCTTTTTAGGCTTAGATGCTTTTTTCGATTTAATAGGTTGATCTTTAGTATTAGATTTTCTTTTCCTTTTATAAGGAATAAACTTTTTGGTTTTAGAGGATTTCTTTTTATTAGGTTTGGAATGATATTCTGGATTTAAATTTGTACCAAATTGTTGACAGAATTCACCTAACTCTTTTTTCATTGATAATCTTTGTTTTTTAAGTTGATATCTTAATGTTATATCATTACAAAGATTTAATCCTACTGCCACTACTTCTCCTACTAATTGACCAAAAGTATAATTACAATAAGGAATAATTCTATTATTTTGCTCTAATTTTTTTTTGCAAATCTATTAGGTAAACCAGAAAGAAATCGTTCTTTCCAGAAATCAGCATTACATCTCCTCTTTGATATAAAAGAGTTTGATAAGTATCTTTATACCATCTAAAATGAGTTAATGTAGGACATCTTAAATTCATAATTAATTCTTTTGCTCTTTCTTGTAAGTTATTTATATCACCAATAAATGTAAGTAAGATAACTTGTATTAATGTATAAACAACATCTTCTTTTTGCTGATTAGTATTAGGTTCAATTTTGATTGAATTAATTATTTCTAATTTTTGTTGAATATTAAGACAATTGTCCCTCCAACCTTTTAATTGACCAGAAAATCCTGCTATTATCATCTTTGCTATTTGTTTATTATTATTAGTTGTACAAATAGTAGCAAACATTAACATGTTATGTAATGTTGTAATTATTTGGTATTCTGATAATCCATCTACATTCCATTCATAAATATTCTCACCATTATAACTTAATAGAGATTGAGAACCACTTTCTTCAAATAAGACAGTGACTGGAGTTGGTCTTTGATAATAGTTTTTAGTATAAGGTAAAGGTTGTTGAAGTGAAGGTCTTGCTACATTTATTTTATCATTAAAAGGATTATTATTAAAATGAATTATTTTGACTGATTCTTTTAATTTTAATTCCCCCAATCTACTTGTTAATTTATCTAAAAATTCTTTATTTAATTGGCTTTTAGTATTAAATTTAGTAGTTATAATTGGAGGTTTTATTAAAACAGGTTTAATAATATTTTCATTAATTTTATCTTTATCTTTAGATCTTGGAAACCAAGTGTCTTCCATATGAGATAATTGAGAAGCTATTATTTATAAATGCATATGAGTATAATTATTTTGTTTAATTATTATAGTTGTGTCTTCTGGTTTATTTTCTGCTTTGACAAAAGACAATGCTTCTATGGTACCATATTTAATGTTTCCTACCGGAGGATGTTTACTGGTAATAGTCTTACCATCACTAGTATCCCATGTTCTGGTTTATTTGCTAACTAATAATTTTGGAGTTACTATATTTTTAAACCATTTTTTTAAAAGAAATTTCATAACCTAAGACTGTTAAATCTTTATAATAAAGATCTTTATATTCTTGTAATTGTTCTTTATTAAAAGTCTTAAAATACCATTCTCTAAAATTTTTATTTTTCTTAGTCATAAATTCTTTAGAGCATTTCTGCCTGTTAGGAATAAATTCTATTTTCTTAATGTTAAATTCCATTTCTGAAAATGTAGGTTCATCAGAATATAGAGCATGTGGGATATTATTATCTGACATAATTATACCAGCTACATTCGAACTAGAAGCAACCTTATTTTTTGAATATAATGGAGTGTATCTAGTAGAAGTACTATTTCGTCCAAAAATAATATTAACATCTCCGTTTGTTTCTTCTATAATAGTATTTGCTATTTTTTTCTATTTTAGGAGTTACTATTTTTTCTAACTTCCAAGATTCTCGTAGTTTTATTTCATTTCATGTAATTGTTTTAGGCATTTCTATGTTGCTTTACTTGTATCTATTTGGAATAATGTAGTATTACCTTTTTTAGACATAAATCTGGAATGAGGGTTGATTGATGTCATTGCTTTAAAACATATTCTATATATTAAACAAATGTTTTGATATCCTTGTTTCATATCATAGCCTTAAGTTTGCATGTTTAAACACAAATAATCTTTTAGATTAGGATCGACTAAGGATATAGAGAAGTTAGGATATCAATTGAAATATACAGTTCCTAAATTGGATTCTATTATTCCTAATAGAGAGTCATGAAATTTGTTATGTCATTTATCTTTTAAACATAATAATATTGAAGTATTTAAACCTTCTCTAGTTTAGGGTTTAACCGTTATTTGAACTAAACCTAAATGAATATAACTATATTTTTCACTTAATTCTTCTAAAATTTTATTACTTAATAATGATATATTACTTGTAAAATTTTCTAAACTTATACTATCTTCAAAAGTTTTAATTAAGTAAGCTTTTTAAATTCTATTAGACCTTCGTTATATACATGAGTAGGTTTAATATGAGGAATAGTCTGCTTGTTTAATCTTTGTTCAATATTATTATATACTAGTTGTTCTATTATTTTAGTTTTATCTAGATCTTTTGATCTCTTGATCAATTGTTGGATAAAAGCCATCTTTCTTCCTACATTCGACCAGAAACTAGGAATTTGGTAGCAAAACACCTTTTTCCAAACTGCGACTAGGCGCCAACCACGGCAAAACGTCGACTTACCAGGCAAAGAGGTACTACGTCACCTAGCTTTGGTTATGGCTCTAGGGATCTAGAATGGCTCTGATACCATTTACGACGCAGGATCACAGTGGCTAAACTTAACTTTAAAAACAGAACAATTAAGTTTAAGTTTTTACAAACAACAATATAGTATCATAATAATATTCACAAAATAAAACATAAACTTATTATAGTATTCACAAAATAAAACATAAACATATTATAGTATTCACAAAATAAAAATAATCATAAACACATTATAGTATTCACAAAGTAAAGCTTCATCATGAGGTACTTCATCATGAGGTATACCTGGATTATTCATCATGAAGCTTTACGTGTATTGGTGAGAATTATTCTAAGTTTTCTTCTGTGTATAATCTCCCAAGTTTTCTTGCTTGTATAAAGTTTTCCAAATAATTACAACATTACATAACATGTTAATGTTTGCTACTATTTGTACAACTAATAATAATAATAATAAACAAATAGCAAAGATGATAATAGCAGGATTTTCTGGTCAATTAAAAGGTTGGTGGGACAATTGTCTTAATGTTCAACAAAAATTAGAAATAATTAATTCAATTAAAATTGAACCTAATACTAATTAGCAAAAAGAAGATGTTGTTTATACATTAATACAAGTTATCTTACTTACATTTATTGGTGATATAAATAACTTAAAAGAAATAGCAAAAGAATTAATTATGAATTTAAGATGTCCTACATTAACTCATTTTAGATAGTATAAAGATACTTATCAAACTCTTTTATATCAAAGAGAAGACTGTAATGCTGATTTCTGGAAAGAACGATTTCTTTCTGGTTTACCTAATAGATTTGCAAAAAAAAATTAGAATAAAATAATGGAATTATTCCTTATTCTAATTATCCTTTTGGTCAATTAGTAGGAGAAGTAGTGGCAGTAGGATTAAATCTTTGTAATGATATAACATTAAGATATCAACTTAAAAAACAAAGATTATCAATGAAAAAAGAGTTAGGTGAATTCTGTCAACAAGAAATTCTGTCAACAAGATATCAACTTAAATCCAGAATATCATTCCAAACCTAATAAAAAGAAATCCTCTAAAACCAAAAAGTTTATTCCTTATAAAAGGAAAAGAAAATCTAATACTAAAGATCAACCTATTAAATCGAAAAAAGCATCTAAGCCTAAAAAGATTTCTAAACCTAAATCCAATACAAAACATGTAGTTTGTTGGGATTGTGGTCAAACAGGACACACTAGATCTAAATGTAGGCTTAAGAAAAAAATTAAAGAATTAAAAATTTCAGATGAAGAAAAAGAAATTTTTTTCAATTTAATTGAATATTGTAAAAAAGAAATACAAACTTTATTAGAAAATAAATTAATTAGTGACATTACGAATGATTTTAGTAATTTCAGTCATTTATTTTTACTAGAGATCTAAATATAATTTGTTATAACCACCATTTTTTATTAAGGGTATATTTGGTTATCCAAAAATTGAATAAAAAAGATGTAAAATTTAGAGGTTAAAAATTTTCTTATATTTAGATATTTTAAAATTAAGTTAATTTTTTTAAATTTCAATCAAAATAAATCATATGTAAAACTTTACAAAGTAATTAGGATAAATTTTGAAAGACATATGCACATGTACATATGTATGAGAATAAATATTTTATTTTTATTCAATTTTTTTTGTTATCAGAAAATATAAATTTTTTAAAAAAAGTTTATATCATTTCATCTCATTATATTTTTATTTCATATGAACTTTTTTCATTGACCCTATTTTTCGAATGGATCCTACAATTATCAATTTAACACTAAAAAAACATCTTTCAATTAAAAAATATTGCACACCCTAAAATAGTTCAATATTTTGAAAATTGCACGAGCACTTGCCTGGAAAGCAAAAAGACTGTCAAGCCACTTGATAAAGGGAGTGGTTAGCTCACTTAGAATTAGAGTCGAACTCAAGTTAATTTAACTGTAGGAAAATTAACCCATCGTTTCTATTTAAAGTTAAAAATATCTCAAATAACGTCAAATAAAATAATCATATATAAATGTTCTATTTTTTATAAGACGCAACTTTACACAAAATACCAACCTCTTTGCTAGTCTGATTAGAGTAACTACCAAAACTTGATACTTTGATCAAATTGAGCTTGAAACAAAATTATGCTCAACTGGACTACAAACGGCCCTAGAGTAGTTATGGGGAATCAATTTGTTGTTCAAGATCCATATTGGGATCAAGAGCTAATGATTAACTTATAAATTCAAGGGAATATATCACTGGCTACCCTCGCTAAAAACTCTTTCATTCTCTTGTATCCTCGTTCATATTGACTTTCAAGTTTCGGCCATGACTGGGCCCCAAATCAAGCTTTGAGCCCCAAAAAAAAGACTTGCAATAGGTGTCACAGGCTTCTCTTATTCCAAAAGTTAACTTATGGAATAAAGCTTTCCTATTACCCTATATATAAGATACCAACGCTTTTTACGACCAATATAGGATAAGCTTAACAGCTCCCATTCACACATTGTTTGACAATCTCACTTTTTATCAGTTGGCACCCAAACAAACTCCGGTGACCCCGAAACAACCATCGTCTGGCCAAACTCCCTTTAAATCATCAGGTCAAACCTATAAAAGAAACATCCATAATTAGTGTAGACGACACCCAAACTTCGGCAACCCCGAAACAAATTAGTGTAGACAACACCCAAACTTCGGCGACCCCGAAATAATTATTGTCTGGCCAAACTCCCCTTAAATCATCAGATAGAACTCATGAAGAAAATATTCACAATCGATGTAGGCAAACACTTCTCCCAAGATTATAACTTTGGCTTTGATACCACTTATTAGATACTCATGGGCTCTGATACTATTGTTGAGCCTTTTGAGGACCCTAAAGACTTGCAATAGGTGTCACCTGCCTCTCTTATTCCAAAAGCTAATATAAAAAATAAAGTTTTCCCATTAGCCTATATACAAGACATCAATACTTTCTACGACCGATGTGAGATAAACCCGACAATCGCGATGCCTTACAAATCCTATGCCCGTAAATAGCTGTTTCACAAATGGATCTTTTCCAGATTCTTTTTATTTCCTTTCCTTTAGGCTAACTGAGAAGCTACCACGATCACAAATAAGAAATACTGATGGTGAATCTTCACAAGTCTATGATTTTGATAAAAGCATAATTAAATGGTTGTTTTTCTCTAATTATTTTTCTAATCAAAGGTGCTTCATTTTTTTTCAGCTCAGAGCTGTACGTTAGACCTTTTAAGAGAACAAATACTTTTAAGTGAAATCGCACAAGTTCATCTCATATATTCAGAAACGATGAAGAACACAAATCACACGCATGTAATCAACAACTACAAAGTTACCTCCAACCATTAGGGCTATCTGATAAGCATTCCATTCTGAGAGTTAGCCTCTTTCAAAAGAAACTGATCAGATAGTTGTAAATTCATCCGTATAGATGTACAATATCACAAATCAGATAGTCTAGCCTTCATATAGCAAAATGAATCTCGTCTACAAAGAACTATTTCTCACATTGATAGTGGTAGAAGCATCCTTCTACTTCTTTTTCTCGCTTGCCTTATTTGTTTTGTGATTTTCAAGCATACAAGTAGAAGGATTGCAACACATATAAAGCTGAATGCAAGTCGCATGTACCTTAAGTATAAAGAAACTGCTGAGAAAACCAAGAAGGCCAGAATAAAAAGCTCCCATATAACAAACACAACATCCACCCTGCAATAGTAAGTGGCAAACATAAATATAACACACTTTCCAATTAAAGAAGCAAGTCAAATCTTGTAAGACAATTTATGCTTTGCACTATATTGGACAACACCATTTAAATGATAAGTGCAGTCTCTTATCACAAACAAAATTTTTTCTGCTGGCAATTATACAATCAAAGAGATGATAGTATCATAGTAAAAAAAGAGATGAAAGTATTTCCACTTTCATAAGTAGCACGGCAATCAAGGTTGGTTACTGGACTAAAAAAAAAACAGTATGCGGTAATATAGACAGTACACCTTTTAGGCCAGTAAAAAAAAACAACGTCAAAAAACTAATAGGTGTTAAGACATGGTCATCTATAAGGCTTATCATTATAAATTTCATGCCTTATTCACTATATTAAATGGCAATACCTTACAAGAAACAGCACTAAAATGATAAGGTAGAAAGGAAGGGTCCTTGCTTTGTCTCCATTTTTAAGTTTTGACCATTTTCTCTCCCAATTCTTTTACAAGTAACCAGATCAAAAGCCTATTTATCTTGTCAACAAATTGTATGCAACAAAATACATATGATTCCGAAATATTGAAAATAAAGCCAAACTGAAACCAAGCGAACAGCAAACACTCAGGAAATGGATTGCTTAAAACAGAAACTCATGACATAAAAGCTTACAAACATATTTTCAGAAGAAAAAAGCTTTATTTCTATTATTTTTAGTCAATAATCAATACAATCGTAAAGGAGATCATATATTCCAAAGCAACCAAACCCAATAAAGTCAATTAACAAAATGATTAACCAATAAAGCAATTCTACAGCTTAAATGCCATCTCAACCCTTGTAACTATGACTATGTATGCAACTATAAATTGATAATCGCATATATCAACTTTCACATGAATTTATTATGAAGTTGACGTCATTAATCCAACTCTCAGTAATTACACTAAAATCATAAACATCTTCTCTACAAATTCACTTCTTCTTCCACCTCGTATCAAGAAGGTGGTGGTTCTCTTCTTCCAACTCATATAAAGTAGGTGTCAGTTATTTTTCTTCCACCTCATATCAAAAAGGTATCAGGGACATATATCCTAATATCTATGAGATTAGGAATGGAAAATTTTGATGGCCAAATGTCCCTCTAATGCCAAACCCTCCTCCTTTGTCCAGGCTTAGGATTGGGAATGCACGAGCATTAGTGGAATTCAACAATATACATAGATTGTTGGAAATAATTATTTAACCTACTAGTTGCTTAAAAGTTAAACCTTCTCTGAATTTCTCAACCTTCTGAGGCCATCAGTTAAGAGATGTTATCATTCATTCTGGTAATCGCCAGTCTTACAGACTATAAATACATGCACTACGGTTGTGATAATTCTGACGATCTTTTAACCTATCGATTACAGTGATTACCAAATCGAGATTTCACCGAGACTTGAGGGAAGATTTTACTGCATGATTTATAAGGTAAGTAATTAATATATTACTTTATTCATTCGAATTAAATATGTTTTATCTTCATAGACAATTGCTGAATTATCAAATATTGAGAATATAACCAACAATTCAAAGAACGAGAATAGCGGGCACTCAACAAATGAACAGCTAAATCATAGAATCTAGTGCCACAGAACGGGCAAACAATGATTCAAATGAATATAACCACGTTTCTTCCCAATTGGCCAATTCACATAAACAGGAACTAATACAAAATTCAACACCTTAATGAATCACCTTCTTTGTCGTTGGAAAAAGCCTGGAATCGAAAAAAGCCTAAAGTCGACAACAAATTCCTACAACCAGAGAAATAGGTTCGCCATCAAAATGATTACCTGGGAGTGGCGAGATTGGAGGTGGAGGAGAAGAAGGACACGGACGCCCACTCATGCTGGGACCGAATCTGGTACTCCCGCAGCTGCTCCGCCAAATTCGACCGCGTAATCATCTCCCCCTCCCCCCTCACCACAAAATCCAACAAACCTTCGCGTTTTATCCTCAAACACCACCCATCATCCAGATAAACGGTAGACGAAGAAACGCAAATGGGATCTGCGAAACGCAGATTTCGGTCTCCAAGCAAGTCGGGGGACGAAATCTCGAATTGTTTGAGGATGGTGGACCGGATCTGGATTTGGGGAGACTTGAAGGATGGAATTTTGGAAGACAGATAAATTTTTTTCCAAATTTTAAATAGCAATTTGGGTTTCCTTCCCCACAGGCCACACCCAACTTGAGCTTCAACTCCCACCAAAGCTCTTGGGTTTTGATCGATAAATTATGAATAAACTGGGCAAAATATGTTCATCCTAACCGTAAATTTTAATTTTATAGATAATTTTTATTAAGTAATAAGATACACCATTTAAGCATAAATTCTCATTAATTTTATATGTAGATTTTAATTAAAAAATAAATAAACTATAATAATGTAATTTATTATTTTGTATTTTTATTATATTTTAATAAGCTAATACTCTTATTCCAAGGTCGATATTGAATTTCTCTTTTATTAATAAGTGCCGTCTTTATCAAAAACAAAATTTCAATCTAAATACTTTTGGATAGTTTAGGCAACATTATATATAGACTCGAATGGGATGCCCATAATAACCTAAAACAAGTGATTTTTTATACATGTCAGGTCTCCCTATTCACTTAAAGAAACCTTTGGACGCTTTCGTTATTTTTTAAGAAATATATAAAATAGGATGACTGAATAAGACACTAATAGGATAAATTTAATTTATTATTATTTTCCTTAATGATTCCCTGTATCTCTCTCAATTGCAGCACTTGATTTGTTATCTCACGTATAAAAATAGTCATAAGTTAACTAGTCATCGATTAACTAGTAATACTTATTAATAGTAATACTTAATATTAATGATAGTGAATTATGAGTTGTGTAAGGAAACTTTTATCCCATCATATAAATAAAAGAAAAATAAAGTCGGGAAGAAAATTTCCAACATGATAAATATTTTTTTTAAATGTCGATCTAATGTAATTGTAACAAGATGAAAATAGAAGTGAGGAGTTTATGTTATAACAACGGCAAGGGAAAAGGAGGTGGCTAGTCACGAGGGCGATGTTGTGGGCTAAATGGTATAGGGCTATTTTAAATCATAAATGAGGAAACAACTGCCGTTAATAATGGCGACACAACAAATTATTACATAAGTCACCGTGAGTGTTTTATAGGGCAAATCAAATCATGATAAATAATACAAACATCTAGTAAATATTTAACTTAATATGCCAACAAAAATTCGTCATAAATATTTCTCCCTTCAACTACAAATGCATTGGTCGTCTCTTGAGTATGTTTTCAAAAATAAGATGTACCATAGGTTGCCTTCGGGCCTATTGTATAAATCACTTCCCAACATATATATATATATATATATATATATATATATATAGTTTTGTCAAGTTTTTAGTGAGACGAGAGATGGAAAAATTGACTCGCATATACTATGAGTAGGTGCGCATGCCAGTCAAAACGGGCTCTGGATTAATAAATGGGTTCTTCTAATCCCGAGGGATCTAGATAACTCCCGTTTTGAGTTCCTCATACTTGAAACATAGAGGTTTACGGGTACTGTTTAGTACAATACATGTTCAAACTTGTGGTTCTAAGGGTACTAAAGACGACTGCTTAAGAGTACTCGGTCTTCGTGCTCAAGGCAATGAGAATTATGGAGGTAAGTAGAAGGCTTAGGATATATATGCAGTCCCAAAAGACCAGGAAATTAAATGAGAAAATGCCGAGAGAGGCATCAGCAGATCAGTTAGTTCAGTTCGAGATGCTACCGAGTCTACATCCCAGTGGATCATCAGTAGATGCCTTTAAGAGTGTTTACGAAAAGTATATAAATATTTCTATTCAAAAAAAGAGTTAGCTTTTATTTGCCAATTTGCTATATAGTTATAATTTTAGACTAGTAACAGTCATTACTAACATATTTTTATAATATATTTATGTGAGGAGCATGAGTTGGATGTGCCAGCCTAGACGGAGGAGTAGTGATGTCTCTTACATACACATATCAAACGATAAAATATTAATGTTTAGTTTATGTTGTCATTATATTAAGAATGATGTGATGTAATGCATGGTATGATAATATGATGTGACATTTGAATAAGTATAATAGGTAAGATCTAAAATTTGATGTAAAAAATAATTAGAATGCACATATGGATCGTGACCCATGATTAGAACTTGATTATTTTATTTTATAAAATAAAGTAAAATAAAGTAAAATAAAATAATCCATTAAAACTTGATTATTTTATTTTATTTTATTAGATTTTATTATATTTTTTTAATATTTTTTTGGATCTATTTCATAATATTGAATCGATTCAGAAGTAAGTTAAATTTTTATTACGAAACTACCCATGCAAGCCTAGACTGGGCGGGGCACGGCAGTGAGAGGGACCAGGGGCACAGTGCGAGGGCGGGGGTACATGATGCAGGACGTGCATTGCGCCGACGGGGGAAGGGGTGTG
>JAVDBV010086691.1:9230-20934 GCA_032619315.1 Piper longum | reverse complement strand
GGGGGCAGCGGCGGAGGCGGCGGCGGCGGCAGCGGCGGTAGGGTTTGTTAATGGGTAAGATAGATTAGGGTTTTTTGTTACGGTTAATTTTCGGACCGTCCGCGGACATTGTCCGGGCCCGATAGACAAGTCGGACACTAATTCGGTCGGACATAGTTTGTCCGACCAAATTTCGGACGGACGCGGACAGTAACTTGTCCGATGTCTGTCCGTCTGATGCCCACCCCTAACTGTGAGGACACAGTTTAGTTTAATTTTGGGGGAATTAACTCTATTTTCAATCTATATAAGTTTAAGTAGTAGCTACTAGACTTATTACTAATGTGGCATTTTTATCATGGCTACATTTTTGTATTGTGTATGTTATGTTATTTAGTCAATTGATAGTTAATTAGAGGTATGTTGCTTTGTTAAAAAGTTGGTTAGCTTTAGTCGGAATGTTGGTGTGCGTGAGGTTAGTTAATTATTTTCGGTTTGAAGCTTTCACATGATGGCAATTCAAATTCTTAGTTTATGACACTGTTTAGCTACGAACCTTATTTCCCATATAATTGAATTAGTGATTATTTAAGTTTTGATCATAATGATGCTTAGAAAAGTTTGAGTTTTGTTGTGCATACGAAGAAGGAGAGAGTTATAATTCTATCATGGGTCTCTCAAGGCGAAATAAAATAATTTTTGTAAACAAGCGACGATTTAGGTGAATTTTGTTTACTGTAGCCTAAATTAACCATCCATATTTGATGACTTAATTTCAGCCATTTTTTTACTTAATATTGAGTTTCAGTTTATCTCACCAACAAATTAATGCCATACATAGTGTTGCTATTTTATATTTGCTTTTGACTGACTTAATCCTAGCATTACTGTACAAGAACTTGTGTTAACTGGTCATATGCTCATGTGGTGTTGAGAGCAAAAAATAGATTTGAACGAGTGGTTTAGGGAAAGCGATGTAAAAGACGTAGAAAGCAAGGAACTGAGGGGATTGCGAGGAAATTTGAAAAAGGAGTTTTGTTATCCCAATTGCCTGTGATGAAGTAATTGATCGATGAAGTGAAAAAGAGTGGAGTTTAGTGGATTAGTAAAAATAGGAAAATGTTCATCAATATCCTATAAGCAATTGATCGATGAAGTGAGATTTAGTGTTAATGATGCCCTTGCTTATTTCTCCTTTAATCCTATTTTGAGTTATAGTTTGGCCCCATTACAATTTATAAAATCTTATTGATCTTAATTATCTAATAATTTTATTTAGTGGAGAGAAGGCCTATAACAAAACTTATGATTATCTGATTCTGAATATACCTTGCAAATATTTTGGGCTTATCTAAGCTCTACAATTGAGTTTTGTCCTTGAACTCGTAATTGTTAATGCTGATTTTTGAATGTGATCAAGTGATTTCTGATAGCAATAAACTAATTCGATGCTTTTAAATTTAGTGCTTTGCTAAGGACTAGCAAATGTTCAAGTTTGAGGGTACAATAGCTCTCATAAATAATTATATTTTTTAGTAGATTTAAATACATTTCAAATGTCTTGGCATATTTTTATATTTATTTTTGTTATAAAGTAGTGATTTCAGAGTCAATGAATAAAATACAAGCTTTTACTACTTTCTGTCTAATTATAAACACTCAATGATTTTTTGCAATGATAGGCTTATCACAAGGTGAGGGGTCGGTAAAAAGGTTTTTAAGCTCTAATTATGTTGTGGTCCCCAAGGAAGCTTCTAGGAAGGTGATCAAGTGATACTTGACTTACAAAGAAGGTCTAATGGTAACATCACAAATGGATTAGTGATGAGCTAGAGCGAATAACGTTGTGAGTTTAGGCTAGTGCCTAGGATTAAAAGGATAAATTAGAAATAAAAGCTTTTTTGTAATCCAAGAAAGAATCACCACTCAACGTGTGAGTAATGATAACATATGGATCAGACAAATTGCACGAGGAAAAAGGAAGCATCATAGAAGTTGCAAAGAAATTTCTAAGAAGCCACCAATATCGTATTGCAATAAAGATAAACCTTTACTCACTTTTATGGAGTCTTCATTCTTCTTCTTCTTCTTCTTGGCCCTTCCTTTGATCTGAAAGAGTGAGAGTTTGAAGAGAAGAAGCTGTGAAACCAAATTGCGAGGAAGCATACTCAACCAGAGAAGGAAAACTGTGCTAGGACCTAAATTACCTAGATTTGAACTCTTTTGTTTCTTCTTTATCTGATTGTGTTGATTTCTTAATGTTAATGATAAAATTCTTTACTACTTTCATGAGGTGAATTTATTGATCTAGGATGAACACTGTATCTTAATTACAATATGGCATAGAGTTATTATTTTCTACTTTTGATGTTTGATCAAGGGTTGATTAGTCTAATTAGTTCATTATACTTCAAAAGCCTAGCTAGCATTTGCATGATAAAAAGAATTAGTTTTGTAGAAGTGATAAATTGTTAGCTACATTTCGTTGGATATCAACCCTAATCAAATTATAAATTGGTAGAAGTGATAAGTTTACATTATATGATAATTAGGTGAAATTGAACATCCAAGATCTCTCATTTTATTGAAAGAACTTTGTATCTTAACTCTTGGTTACATAGTTTATTGTATTTGATAGTTATCTTTTTAAGTTGATGCACTTGCCTCGATTAATAATCAACTTAGAATAGACCTTTCGATTGTTTGTTGTTATCTTTGTTTTTGCTATTAATTAGTTAATTAAACTGTTTAGAACAAAAGTAAGGTACAATATATAATTCCTCATACGAATGACCTTTACTCATCACTTTATTATTTCTTTAGCTTGTGCACTTACGAGAAATATAAAATAAGAAACAAGTGTCAATGTGTACACTATCGATGGACCCAGGCAAGTGCATATGCTCATAACCTTCTTGCTTGTTGATTTAATAATTTAAAATAATAAATCGGACTTCCCAGTGTGCAAAGGCCCAATGGCCAACCAGAATTCTGATTGATCAGAGAGCATTATATTGGATAGGGGCGAACGCACTTCATTACTACCGATTTTTAGCTGAACTATAGTACTTGTGGTATTTCTTATATTGATTGGTTGAATTTTGATTGATTTTTTAGTCCAACCATAATCTCACCTTCAACGCTCAGCCCTTTCAACCATATCTCCGATCTTTCATCTATCAACACCTTGTCGCGCCTGCATGGAGACCTTAAACTGCCGTTTGTGGTGCTAGGGCCTTTGCCTATCACCTGATATCATGGTGCTTTTTACCAAGAAAGGAGGAATTTTATTTTTATATTACTAGATAGTGGGAAAGTCTATTATAACTACTAGAAGATGGAAATTTTTATTATAATTATAAAACTGCCCACTCATTTTAAAAATTCAAAAAATAATTTATTTTTAAAATAATTTAGTTGCAGCAGGGCATGGCCGGTGACCAGGGCAGCCAGATATGGTCGCAGGAGCTAGATTCGGCCACCCATGGGTTTTTTTTTCGTTTTTTTTCTATAAAGAGGTGGTTGGTGGCTGCACAATGGGCAGGCCTTGGGGCGGGTTGATCATACTCTATGCATGTTGTCGAAGGTCAAATTAACTAATGCAGTAGCTACTAGTTTACTAACCAATGGAGCAGCTATTTCAAGGATTAAATTGTTTCACAACGATTATGTTTGTCACATGTAAAGTCATACAGACATGAAGAATTAGGCAAAGAGGTACAAAAAATTTGAAGAAAATTGTGAAAGATGAAAAAGATACTCATTGTTGAATCTTTTGATATAGATAGGAGTATTTGGAATTTACCTTTTTGTGACCATATTATAGCATGAGTTTCGTATTACTTGTTGTTTATAAATATGTAGTTGGATATATTTCTTGGAGTGTGTTTTCTTTTCGGGACACATTTAAGGGCTTTGAGTTAAGGAGTGTATTCTCTCAGGAGAGGACATAAGTCTTAAAGAGATGCCGAGGGAGTGTGTCCTCAGTTGTAAAGGCTTGACCTTGTGGAGACATCAAACAGATCTTAAATTAGGGTGTTGGATATCGAAGTAAAATCAGTTATGCACTTTGAAGCAAGTTGATCTTGGAGTGAGATAAATAGGGTATTGCCAATGTGTTGTTTGGGAGTGAATGTGAAGTAATTGTTTGTTGTGAGAATTTGTTTCATCCAGGGATTTAGGTGGATCATCAATCGTATGTGGTTACTTTGCCAAAAAATAACACCTAGTCAATTTCTTATTTTTTCACCCTATGCAGGTTAAGTAACTTATTCAAGATAGGAATATTTTAATAAAAAAACTGTAATTGTAATTGATTGATAATCATAGTAAATTTAGTGGTTTGGATTGTGATTTTATTTTGGAGTAACGCTATATATACTTGCAAAACTCATTTTTATTGTTCACGTTAGTTCTTTTTAAGCCTTGGGTGTTGTAATATCAAATGGCTACATAGAGATAACGTGAGCCTTTCACGTGACAGCTGAACGTACAAACAACATTTTCCTTTCTTTTGCGTTGGAAAAAGGTTTCCTCGTCAAATTGTTGTTCTCTATCTTTTATACCTTGTTTATTATCATCATTTTATTTTGTCGAAATACAACAAGAAAATTAGGATTTGGTGACTAAAAATACAAGCAGAAAAATGCAACTTGACCAAAACTTGACTAGATTTCACAGTTTTACCTTTTCCCCGTTACAATTTAGTGGCAAAATTGAGGTTCTTATTAGAAAAGGAAAAATTTAGTGAGTTGAATTAATACCCTACATATTAATCATGGATCGACATACTGCGATAATATAAATGTCGTAGAATTTAATAAAATCATAGTAGACTGTTGAAGATGTTCTCACCGGTTAGTTCTTACAAGTTTGGAAAAGATTATGTTCCACAACCTAAATCCCTAAGCCAAAGACTGAAACCCTCATTTCTTCTCTTACATACTCTCCAAACACTAATCAATGTGTCTACACTAATAGGGGCCCATATTTATTAGAAAATAATAATAAGACTCCTATACGAATGTGTTTTCCTTAATATGGGCTCCTACCCCAAATAGGGGATATAGATAAATAATAATTAGGGCTTGATTTGGAATATCTTCTAAAATAGAAGAAATCTTAGGAATTTGGAATTTCTTCCCATATATTGGGTATCTAATAAAAATAACATCCAACATCTCTCACTCGTACAATATGTGTAGCGGGTCACCAACTCACAGGCACATCCCAAATTCTCGACGGTGCTTATTTGGCTTGATCAAACCGAAAAAAAGTCGTATGACTTGTGAGCAAACCGACATTATTGAGCTACCACTATGCACCTAACAAGGATAACATACGAGCTTTCGGCTACTCGTTGTCCTCTAGACAATTAATGATGTTTTA
This sequence comes from Piper longum, assembly GCA_032619315.1. Taxonomy (NCBI): domain Eukaryota; kingdom Viridiplantae; phylum Streptophyta; class Magnoliopsida; order Piperales; family Piperaceae; genus Piper; species Piper longum. The sequence goes on along the minus strand of JAVDBV010086691.1, from coordinate 15,567 downwards.
ATATCCCTTTTATATAAAATGTGCAACATAATTGGCCTAAGTTATTTCTTTCAAATAGTTAACCCAAGTTAAAGATTTATAGTCCATTCCTACTTATAAACAGGATCTTCTTCCAGTAAGTATTAGATATGAGATTAAATTGAGGGATCTCACAATCCACTCTCCTTAGGAAATTTCTTCCCCGAAATTCCTACATTTGGCCTGTTGCTAGCCCCAACCTACGACCTTCCATGGCCGGTGACCGAGAGCCTAGCCAACATTCGTAACCCAACCCACCATCTATCACGGAATTAGGTTGCTCTCATACCATTTGCATTGACCCGCCCTAACCGGCCGGGGGTTACTCAAAAATATAAATGATGTAACATGAATTGTAACATGGAAAATAATTCTAGAAATTTATTAATCATAAAATAAATCATGTTATGAGAGCATGCGATAATACATGAAATAAATTAACTACGTGAGCACAAAGTCGCATAGCCTCTGACCATTTCCCATAGTCACATTTATAACACAAGAGAATAAGAGGAAGTACAATTTATTATAAATTTACCAAACCTAGGTTGGTCAAAGAACCACCAACCACACTCTTAATCTTCAATCCAAAGCTACTCACCTGCAGTCACAGAACTGCGCTAGTGATAAAACCATTAAGCCGCATAATTAAATGAAACAAGTCAATCTAATCTCTATCTTTATTTCATAAAAGTTTTGGTATTTATGAGCCTATGCTGAGCTATAATTATGATGGGAAGGGTGGTCACCCCATCCAGCTGCCATCCCATGCATGCGCACACACGGTATGTGGCTCATGGCTTGTAATTACCAATAATTACCATTGACTCACCCTCTTTGTATCCCAAGTACAAAATGAGTCTTATGGGCCACTGCGCTCTGTCACCCATTTCGGCCTATGGGCATGTATTTTATCTTTCTAGTAAATCTTAAAAGTGCGGCCCTGTGTCAGACTGAGTCAATTTCTACCAAAAGGAAAATATGAACACCCCGATTTCGGTTCTCCTAAGAACCGAATCAGAAATGTTGTTATCGAGTCGAGTCATATTTAAAGCTATTGTCGATATGACTCGATCGATCAAATATATCGAAATAACCTTCTTGGTGTCATGAGAAAGGAGACAATATTAAATACACGTCAAAACACATTGAATATAAGTAAGAGCAACAAGGTAAATAACTGCATTGAGCTCAAGTGTGTGTCGCAATTATCTGTCCCCCCACCAAAGTCGACTCAAGATTTCAAAACCTACATATATTATGAGAAAACCGTCATTAACGAATGTTACTGGTCCGAAAATAACTAATACAAATTGGCAAATGGGTATTCCATTACCCATGAAAACATTTGAAACTTCAAGAATTGCCTCACACTGGGTAGTAACCAAACATAATTAATCAATGTCGGCTCGCATGCACGGCTCATAATCATAATCATACATACATACAATGTTTATGCCCTCACACCTTCCATATCACCCGCCACTGTACTCGAGTGGCAAAAGGAATAATTAAATTAGTGCCACATATTTTGGAAATATGCTGCATTACGCATTATCATCATACACCCGCACTACCTCATGGTTTGAAGGAGTACTATCACGGTCCATACATATCTACGTACCACTCATTCTCTTATTCGTAAAATCCGTAAAACCACGCGTACTTATATAATAGGATTAGGGATGAGGCTTGTATAATAAATTTCTGGAACTAAAGTTCGAAAACCAACAATAGATCTCATCCTCGTAGTTTTATTAAACAACTATAAAAATGCAGCTAAATAGCCCGACATCGGAGAGATCCGATAAAACACCGCCGATGACATCCTACGTTTAAAACACGCTTAAATCTTACATGGAAGGAGTCAAGAAGAGAAGGAGAGTCCTACGGACCTGTGGTCCAAACTCCAAGCGTATACGCACATCTACGGCGAGCTCGGACTCTGAAGCCTACATCACAACCCACTTTTAAGTATGCCAAGTAAAATACTAATGTCTCTACATGATGCATGCTCGTGGTGTGTGCTCATATCATCAATACATCACAACAAAGAAAACAATACTAACCAACCTATAAATAAACATGTGGGATACAAATCGAGACACCGTAATAATTAATAATAAATAGATAAATTAACAAAGAAAATACATTCGTAGATAATTAGATAAATAATAAGTACATAAACATGAAGAATGCTCTAATCATAAAATAATAATAAAATAATACTATATAAATATACAGGTAAACATGAGTAATTATCAATATATCCTTGTGTTAGTAAAAATATAAATAAATAAATAAATCTATTGTAATTAAATACATAAAAAAATAAACAAAAAATAGTTAATACTAATTAAAAATAACTATTAATAATATCATAGTCATACAACACAACAATACACAATTAAATATAAAAAAATAATGACATACACATCATGAACAAATAAATAATAAGTATATATATATATATATATTTATGCAATTTAGTATACATAATAAGACAAATATTCATAAGTAAATATAATGTTAATAATAACAAATAATTATGTAAACATTCATCATATTTGATAAACATATAAATAAAAATAAATAAATAACAATGAATAAATAAATAACTAATTAAATATTTAAATAAAACCATAAATAAATAAAAACCATCATAACATCCAATCATGCTAAATCATGTGAATAGGCATATAAATTAATATATAATTTTTCGAATTATCGAAAATAGTGCAAGAACGGACAAAAAAGGTGTAAAAATGAGTCGAACAGGACCGAACCAAGCTAAACCTGACTGAATCAAGTTGAACCAGACCAACTCAAATGGCCTGAACCAACCCGGCTGGAAAATGGGTTGGGTTTGCTGGGCGGACCCAGCCATGGTATAGCCGACGTGGCCACAGGCTAGCAGACGTGGTCACAGGCAAGCAGTCCACGAACTGGGTAAACGGGCCGGAAAAGGTCAACGGCGGCGCTGCTGGTGTGGCTGTCGGTCAGGATCGATAGCCCACGTGACGAGGAGCATGTTGGTGGTGGTGGTTGGTGGAGTCCGGCCACTGGATGGCTGAAAAAACGGCAGAAAAGAGAGAGAGGTGTCGCCGCCGAGTGCGGCGACGATCGCGATAGTGGTGGTCATTGTGGGTTGTCTAAAAATGTAGATCTAGGTGATGGGAAGCTGCGTGGGTGGTCGGATCGGCCGGTGGTGGCTTGCCGGCTCCGGAAAACAGAAAGAAAGGGTGGCAACAGTGGCGGAAAATCGTCTGAGAAAACATCGTTGCCGAAGGGGATGATGGTGGTACCTGGTCCGATCGTGGGTACGAACGGGTAGCCGGCCGTGAGGTGGTCACGGTCGTACCAATCCGGTGGCCAGGAGCGAGGCGGAGGCTCATCGGCGGCGAGTTGAACTGGTGACGGTGTAAAGGTGGAAAATTTCAAAATCATGAAACTCTGGAAATCAATGGGTGAAGATAAAGATGAGTGGACGACTCAGATCTTGCTACGTGGTATGATCCGGTCATCCGACAATTCGTTACCTAGTGGAACCCACCTTTGGATATATGCACTATAAATATGGACGGAAAGTTCGGATCGAGACCGTCCGAACTCGAAACTGACTCAAGTCCTAAAATTGAAAGTTAGTCCTGAACAAATCTAGATACCTCAGTATACGCTGATAACTCATAATCTTATTATCTGCATGTTTGGCATAATCAGCCACTATAACATGCTCATACGGTCATTTTGGCCCATATTCATAATCTGAAACTAGTATAGCTCGATCTCGTTCGTACCAACTCGATATTACCCCAAATAAGGCAAAACTTAAATCGAGTAAAACCCTAACCCAAAAATGGGATTTTAGAAAATACAACATTTTAAATAATTATATGGACCTAGATAGTTAGCAAGTGAACTCGCAACCACGACCGACGATCCTAATCTCAGCGAGAAAATAAAATTATACATAAGTATAATTTTATTCGAGTAGAAATGCATGCAACTAAATTATTTAAATATATCCTTATTAATAGCTGGCAGCATAAAGCATATTGCATTCAACTATATTAAACATTAAATTCTCAACCTTTACAACAAATCTAACTAGGTAATTAATTATTTATGTGACGTAATCATTTAAGTAATACTTTACATTTTTAAATAATTATTTAAATCACCATTCACACTTAACTAATGATAAATAATTATTAACTTATAAACAAGTATTTAATTATTATTATTAGTATATATTTTCCTTTAAGACAATAATTACTTAACCAACGATCTCGACCATTTAGCTTACGATTTTAATCTTTAAATACTATCATCATTAATAGTAATTTAGTGAGTACTCGATACTTAATTCATTAAATAAAAGCTTGGGTATACCTATAATAATTTATTTAACTTTTTAGTAATTCTGAATAGTTAACTGGTAATTAATTAAGTCGCTCTATTAAATTATTTAAAATGATTTGTATTATCCTAATTCAATGATGCTACTAATTTAAACTATTTTAAATTGTTCAACTAAATAAAGATTCAAACTTTATTTATTTTCCCTAAACGATTTAGGTTCAACGCTTGTGATTAGCGCACTATTATAGTTTAATAGCTTATTTTTCTACCTTACTAATTTATTTTTATTTACATAGTATTAAATTTAAAATGGTAGAGGTGAAATCTTTATTTCATTAATTACTTATAACCATTCGATTTAAATTAATAACTTATAACACACTAATTAATTATCAACAATTTATCATTACCGTAATTTTATTAGTCATGGCGATTTCGTATAATAATTAATTAGCTTAGGAACTATAGCAAAAAATTATTAGAATAATAATATTAAGACAAGTTATGTTATAATGCTTGTTATTTGGTTGTTTAGTTACTTAGGCAAATATAAGTGTTGTCATTTCTAATTCCTTGTCAAGCCTCTGGATTTTTTTTAAAGAATTTATTAAGGGTTAGTATTATTCTTGACTTGAGCCGGTGCCGAGTCAAGTTTTATATAGGAGTTTGCCACTGGAGTGATTTTTCTTCCCTGTTATCCCTTCTCTTCTTCACAACCACCGCCGTCTATGGTTCTATCGCCAACCAAGTGGAGCAGTTATTGTGGATGTAAGGGCCAAGTAGCTATCTCACCTTACAAATGGACAACTACTTGAGGATTTCTTAGCTTTGCACAGAGACCGCATGTCACAGCATTGAGAACAAAGTTGGGTCAGAGATTGAGGACAAGGTACAACTATAGTAACATTAACCAGCCAAAGGAAAGTTTGGCACAATGGAATTATTTGGATGTGATGACACATGATTGACTTCACTACCCTTCTTGGATAACATCGCCTTGACCTGAGATCCTTAGATTAGATGTATATTGTTAGATAGTGTTAGTGACAGTGTTATATGGATGCATATGGACAAAATCAGAGAATGAGCCAAGATGACCTCTATGTGGGATGGTCAGAGTAGAAAGATTATTCAGCTAGCGTGAAAACGTACGTATGGCCTATAGACAAGGTATACATGTTAGATGATTAGCAGACAGTGTTAGCGAGTCTTCTTTGGATTTATATGGATAGAGTACGAGAACAAGGCAGTATGATATCCAGATAGGATGACCATAGTCGTCAGATTGTTCAGGAAGCATAATAGCATACATGTGACCCACAACTAGGGTCCACAAATTAGATGACTACCAAATGATCAGATACGCAGTTTAACTCATTTAGAGTTTGGCATAGCCAGAGAAAGATAATTGACTCGTAGTAGAATTTTGGCATAGATGATGGGTTTAGTGAGGGAGTGTCTATTAGGGAGACATTGTTTTCCTTGTGCTTCGCCAGCACGATTAGGTCCTTACCTTGAGACGTAAGATTGAGCCTTTACCCTAATATAGGAGGTACCTTTATGGTACTATTTAGCACTTAAAGTGCAGGTAGCCGATGACAAACCCGTTCGGAGGAGATAACCTTACCAAAGATTGGGAGCGATGCAGGGAGAGACTTCAGTCTTACCGGATCATGTTGACCAGATAGAGGGATACCGGTGTATGCTCATCTCGACTTATAGCTTTGCTTGAGAGTCTACCACAACGGTAGTAGTCATGTGAGTTAAGATTAGTACTACAAATCGGTACGGGACGGCAGGTCATACACCACTGGAGAATGGATGAGACACTGTCAAACCTCAATACGAGTCCCCGTAGACTCGAGGAGAGATAGTGGTTCTTTGGGTAGTTTGAACCCCATCCATTTAGAAGTGCATGACTAGTACGGTATCGAGAAACACATGCCCACTGTTAGTT